>CAAE01014351.1:191676-206295 GCA_000180735.1 Tetraodon nigroviridis | reverse complement strand
AAAACATACACATTCTAAAGGAACGGCGGCCACCAGAGTCCCAGGTGGGCCTTGGTGTCCAGCCTCTGGAAGGTCAAGAGAATACAGGTGAAACACAGGTGTAGCACATCAACACGACAGCCAGGAAAGTCTTTTCACAAACTAGCAGTTTTTTCTGTAGCGCCTGTTTATTGAAAAGGCTCCTCGTTGTCTCAAAGTCACACCACCTGGATGGTCTCTCCATAAACACCAAATCCTTCCTTCCTTACTGGAGGAAGAACAGTGAAGGTTCCAGCAGGAGAACCCCTCCCACAGGCAGCGTGCTGGTGGATGCAGCGGGCGGAGGTTCGGTGTCGTGGTTGAGCTATTAATACAGTATGTTTAAATCTGCTTCTTTATAGGAGCACTGCTGACGCAGGTTGGCTTCCATGGCAACAAGTAAAACGTAGAAAAGAGGTGGATTTCTCTTTCTCCTGCTTCAAATCCATCCTGATCCAGCACCAAACCTGTTCTCTGTCCTCCTGCTGCTCCTTAACAACCTGTTCATTCTTTCTTTCTCGGCCTCTATTAACCCTTGGCAACCGCAGCATCTAAACCCAGCAGCCCGAAATGAGTCCAGAGAAGAAAAAAGAGAAGCCGCCGATCTCAGGCCTGCGATTTGAAGTTAAAAAATCTTTTTATCAACAGAACTTTAATAAGGAATCAATTCACTGGCCAGAGCAGGTTTTGATGCATTTCAGAGTCATTTGATATTGTGCACGGCTCCACCTGGAGACGGCTTGGTGCTTCTGTTGACACACAGCGTCTTTTCGTCATTTCGGTGCCTTTTTGCCTTCAGCATAGAAGCCTAAAAAAAAGGGGGAAAAATGAGTTGGGAAGTGGATCTGAAGTGGTTGAGTCCACAATGTCCCACCAAAGGAGACGCCAGGACACTTCAGCTTGGCCGTCTCCGGTCAGGCTGGTTCCTTTGCTAGCAGCAACAACAGGTGGGTGGACGCCCAGAACAGGTGAATCAATAGTTTGAGTCCCCCCTTAGTGGCACAGCTCGAAGGCTGTTTTCTCTGGGTTTGTTGTTATTACAGCCAAACTTTAATATAACTCCAGCCTCTGGAGTACGGCTTCATGTGAGCAACAACAAACCTGTTATTTTAGACGCCCCGTCTGAAAGGCAACCTGAGCAACCGGCAGTTTCTGTGAGGACGCGTCACAAACAGGACAGACTGTAATGAAGTCAGAGCCTTCGGATTAGGTGGATTATGAGATTAAAGCATCCAAACCACCTTTGCAAGGACGGAAATGATCAGAAGACAAAAATAGCTAGCGAGCAGACGCGACAGGAGCGCGGTCACAGTTTTCCACCTCACTTCAAGCGCGCCGCTGCTGAAAGAGGTGCGCCTCAAATTAGAGACGCAGTCTTGTTTTTAATCAAATGTTGGAAGATGCGTTAGTTACAGTTTCTTAGCGATTTGGGGATTTAGATCAGAATTGAGGAAATTACACTTGATACTTGAAGAATAAATACACAATAAAAGCGTTATAAATAGAGCTTAATAAAGATTTCCAATCAAAGGTTGCGCTCCCTGAATGCACCATCCTAAATCTGAACTGAACCAACTAATGAATGTGAAGCGTGACGCCTCAGGCTGGTGCCAACATGTCAAAAAAAACAGATTATCTATACAAAGAAGTCAATTAGCAGACTAAACACCTGGTCTTCACACCATTACCGTCACTAGCTTGTTTACAGGAGGTGCTAAATCCTTGTGATAGCACGGAGCACTGTTTTTTGTTGATTGGATGAAAGTTGTTTTTTACAATTTACATTTCTGTTGGCGACTTTTTAACTTTTTAGCCAAACTTTGTCAGAACAAACGATGAACACTGGCCCAATGAATAATATTATATTGAAAAGACAGAACAAATTACTGCTAGATAGCCAGAAAAGACGACAGCAGAAAACCAATAACATTTCAAGGACAGCCAAAAAAAAAAAAAAAAAACCACACACACAAAATGTTCTCTCAGGTTCTTTTCTCCAAAATAAAGCATTTTTACAGATAGCTACTTTTGGACAAAGTAGCATTAGCTCACATGTCATTAAGGCCAAAAAAAGATGTTTCCCACATTGCTGCTGTGTAGCCTTACTATTTTCTGGCAAAGAACAAAACTTTAGAAAGTTGGAGAAGACAAAAGGTGCTAAGACAGTCACTCGCTCAAAGCGGCAGATCGGATCTTCAGCACACCAGACACTCGCGCTGCGTTACTGGCACTTGGTACAAAGGCAAAGCAAAATGATTACGCTTCCCTTTCGATCGTTAGGCTGACACGACTGCTCTCATCTGGCCCACGCACTCCCTTCCCAGAGAATATTTTTTTCATTACAAAAGATTTTCCCATCCTCCCGCTCTGATGTTTGACTGGGATGAGTTTCATGCCAGCCGCTCACAGAGGTCCGTGCTGCATGGACACTTCCAGCTAACAGATGTGTGGGCAAGGTACAACTCAGCACCATAAATAACCCGCACGTCTTAATCCATCCAGTGGTGGGTATAAAAAGCGGTGGTTAGCATGTGAGGGCTGAGCGTTAGCTCCGTGTCTGCTGCAGGGTGATGTATAAGCTTGTTACAGAGAGGTCTGGTGCACTACAGGGTCATTATGCCCGGCTAGCAACACCAATCCATCACGCTTACATCCTGCGCAGGTTGTTTCCATGGATGTTCCATATTCATGAGGATATAAAGAAATGATTTAGCTACATTTACAGGGACGGGGACAGTCAGACACCTCGTGAAAATAACTATTCTTTGGACGGTAAAGTCAGGGGACACTCCCTCTGATGTTAGCGCAACAGGAAAGAAGATCAGGAAGTGGTTCGCTGTGGAACGGCCAACGACCAACAGGAAGGTGGTAGAAAGGACGATGGCGCTGCCCTCCGCCAAGAATGGCCCTAACGAATGTCCTATTTTCCTCTTTCTAATTATGTCCCTCTGTCACGTCGACCTGTGATTGGTTCTGGGTGATAACAGGAGCGTCAGATTAGAAAAGCCGGACACCAACAATTGCGACAATCAGAATTAGAGGGAGGAAAACGTTTCCCGTTATCTCTCAGAGTAAAATGGGAAACAGGAGTTAATTTAGAAATGTTACGAGTACATTACCACAAGGTGACAAGATGTGCCGTGAAAATCAACTTCTCGCTTCCAGGAACTTGTATTCCTCTGTTTTTATCTTAATCTTTTGCGAGTATTCCCGCTGCAAAGACTTTTTGTTAAACTTTGCTGAAGATGTGTGCTTAAAGAGAAAAATAACAAAGTTGGAGTCTTCTTCTCAGTTCTGGCAGCAGCCGGCTCGCTGATTACCCAGCTAACGGATCAAAGGTGTTTTAGCACCTGCTCCCACAGGGACGCGGCTGTGGCAGACTACTTTTAGCGGAAATCTTTTAGCGCATTCAGGGTCACATTAGCCTTGCTAGTAAGAGAAGCAGGCAAAAATGGCGGGGGGCGGGGCCTTTTTCTTTTTTGTGAATACAGTGAAGCGAGCAGGGAAAATGCTAACTGCAAAGTTCCGTGTCGCGGTTTAATCTCCAGAGCAGCATGGCACGGTGCAGAAATGTGATAGGAAGACGGAGGTGGCTCAGTCAGAGACCCGCCGACGCTCCGGAGCCCATCCAGCCTATTTGTTTCTGAATGCGCTCAAAAAGAAGGTCCAGATGCTCAGCCCGAGAGGAGAACACGCAAAAAGCAGCAGACGCTGCTTTTCATTTTCTCACTTCTCTCTGAAATCCTTGCAAATGGTTTTACGTTGCCAAGTCGCATTGTTAGAATGCTGATGGATGCCAACTGTTTTGGAAATTGGCGAGGAAATAGCTAAAACAAACATCTGAGGCAGCGGCTGGAACGGGGCCGTTTTTATATCAAAGACACTCCACGTGCAACGACAACAAAACTGATATTAAAGTTTAATGCCGTGGCTTCGATGCAGCGCTCGTGTGGTCAGCGCACGGCCACGCGGGGCGGCGCCACCCGCTTCCCACATGAAAGCTAATAGTTTTACTCTTTGACATCATCCAGATTCTCCGGTGCAAAAAAGTGGTTTGGCCTCCGGCACAGACCGGTGGTGTCCCGCTTAACCTTCAGCCGGTTCATTATTTATGAGCCAAAAACAGTAAATTTAAGGACAACTCATTCAGTCGCCTCGGAAACAGAATCACTTCACATTTTCTTCTGAACATTTTTCTCGACCAGCTGCAAAAAGCTCAAGATCGGGTCGTTTTGCTAACCTTGCCGGTGCAGCAGAG
Source organism: Tetraodon nigroviridis (assembly GCA_000180735.1). Classification (NCBI taxonomy): domain Eukaryota; kingdom Metazoa; phylum Chordata; class Actinopteri; order Tetraodontiformes; family Tetraodontidae; genus Tetraodon; species Tetraodon nigroviridis. Next base: position 202,019 of record CAAE01014351.1, on the reverse strand, counting down.
GCGGGACATCCCTCCGCTCTCCCCTCTGGTTTGTTGGTAATTGTACTTTGGAGCTGAACATTGTGGTTTGGCTGTTTTTGAAAAGCTGTGCTGGGAAAAAATTCATCTCGACTATCCAGTTTTTCAGGCTATGAATCCAACCGGGAATTGAATCAGTCAAAAAATGCATTATGAATAAGAAAAATAGCATTTAGATCAGGGGTCTCAAACTCGCGGCCCGGGGGCCAACTGCGGCCCTCGGAAGGATTTTTTGCGGCCCTTCACTTAATTTCAAAGAATAATGTTAGTGCGGCCTGCGGTGGATGTACGTACAATCCCACCCCCCTACCGCAGGTCACACTGACAGAAGAAGCTGCAATCGGTGCTCATGCAGATTCACAACAACAGATTATTAACGCAACTCACATCCCAAAACTCAACTTTCAGCAGTTGTGAAGCAACGAGTGTAAGTGTATCTGTTAATACGAGTACACGTGCGCATACGGCGTCACCGAAGAACCAAAACAAACCACACATGGCGGTACACGTGTGTGCACTTCACTTTACCCCCCCCACAACCACAGTATCTCTCTTTTTTTGCGACCACTATTTATCGAATACTCAATGCGGCCCAGCCTCACTCAGACTTTATCTCATGTGGCCCCCGGGTCATTTGAGTTTGAGTCCCCTGATATAGATTGTGGCATTTTTACGAGACAACGTTTGTTACCACAATCCAGGACAGGAGGCTCGCACGCTGTGGCCGTGTACCACCAGAACGTGGTGTGAACACTCCTGTAGTCTTGCAGTGTGAACGCCCACACTTCCTGACGATCACGCTACGCAGCTCGAGATCGGGCCGAGCGCCCCGCTGACTCGGAAAGCCGGGCAGTGGGAACCCGGATTACGCTGCTCCAACAACTATAACGTTCTGCTTCCAGTAAATGACATGGTATGACCATGTGACCGTTCTCAGGTACAGCGGATTCATGCATCAGCTCCCACCAGACTCTCCTGCCTCCCTGTGACCGACGCGACCTACACCTGCAGCGCTCATGTGGCTTCGTAGAAGCATCTGTTTACCGCATTAAATCTCAATCAAGAAATTGGAAAATAAAAAGTTGCTGCAGCAGTCTGCAGCGAGCAGAACCGCCCCAAGACGGGTTACTGTGTCCCGCACCTCATAGATCGCTAACTGCAAAGTGCCGGATCTGTTTCCCGCGCTATCGCCATGGGAGCTCGTTTATACAAACAAATCTGAAGGCAGGATCTGAGAATGTACTAATGGCTCCTGCTTGCTGGGCCCACACGGGTCAAATCGATGAGAAGCTTCGGCTTTGAGCGCTCCTCTAATGTATTGCCAAGGGTTTTCCTGTGTCACCCAATTTACAAGTTTGGAGATTTGTACATGCCAATAGGCCAGAGCTCAAACTCCTGATTTTTCCTGCTCAGGCTCATCAAAAAGAGGTGGCTAATATAAACGCTGCAGCTGGAACAGGAGCGCGCCGACAGCGGGGCTGGCACCAATTAATTGGGCGTAGATCGATTCTGGTGATTAAAACGGCTTTAAAGTCATCAGCAATGGCAAAAGTTGCAGCTGCTCTTTTCATTTTCAGGGGGAGGCTGAGGTGCCTTCACGGCCCGCGCGCTGACAGAATCATTTGTCATTTTAACGCCTCGGCGGCTTAAATAATTCATGGCGAGATTTGACCGTCGGTGATTTAGAACAACAAAAAAAAGAGGCCTCATTAAAAATGTATTGAATGTGCTGCAGGTGACTCTTAACCCCGCGCAGGTAGGAGGAGTAGATAAACATTCAAACAGCCCACTCGTACGCTTGTTGGGAAGAAAAAAACATCGTTTTTGACGTCTCGATGTGTTTGCATCGCGTTAGTTTTGGGCTACATGAGCACAAAAACAATTGCTGATCACATTAGCTTGACCTGAGCATGAACAAGCACACAACAAGACGCTAAAAGCAGCTTCCCCTGCGGATAATGCTAATAATGCTAATGTGTGGGGTTTTAAAGGTAAATGCTATCGATCCCAAGGAGGCGGGAGGAAAAGTAGAGCAACTAAAACAGCTATTTGGGCTGAAGCGGCACCGTTTTAAAGACGATGTTCACAGATATGCAAAGACTCCGCCTCCGTACTCTTCATGTCAAGTGTTTTTTCTAAAGTTAGCGCTCCTGTTGCGTATTTGTATGCGTCGAGAGTGCGGCGGAGCGCAGACGTGGTCCTCGAGGGTCTCTCAACAGCCCCGTTTGCTTCTCGGTGTCACTCACTTCCCTTGCTCTGTGAGTTTTCTCTTCCTCCGCGGACCCTTGAGGGCCCACAAAATAAAAAGAAGAAGAAAAAAACCCTGTGGTTTATGTACACTTAATATCTCTGCCGCTGTTGTCTAAGGAGGACCTGGACGGTTCTCCCAGCGGAGAACAGCACATCATTTTCTCCTGTCAAGCCTTCTGTTAGGCCTCATCACGGAGAGCAAGCACTCAGGATCCGTGATATTATTAGTCTCTCAGGGAAGGTTGTGCTTTCAATTTTCCCCACAATGTTGCCCCGAGTTGAGGTTCTACAACGTGAGGAGAAAACGAAGGAAACTGTCAGGAAAAGGACCTAGCGCGAAAACACTCGGTGTGTTTATAAGGTGGATACGACGCGTTTCTGCCACCGGAAATACGCCGACAAGAGTTTGTGTTGGTGGGGGAACGGCCACTAGGTGCAGCTGTTTCTGGAGGAAATATTCAAGAAGCAGAGGAGAACCAACTGACCGTGGTTTGTTTTACTTGCAAATCCACAGAACACACCATCCCGCCTCTCTCCGGATCACTGGAATTCTTTTATTACGGATACCTGGAAAGTCCTTTATTCTTCCGCACAATGCTACGATACCGGCACCGAGGTTCCCGGGTTTGATACCAACATTTGCACCTCAAAAGCAGCCAGAGAAGCAGCTCGCAAACAACATCAATGGAGAACAACCTCCTCTCTTTTTTTCCCGTTCCCTCCGACACACACCTGCTCCGATCCGAGGCATCCGAGTAAAAGAAAGGTGCTGCTGCTGCTGTATTTTCAACGGGGCTGCACGGTTCAATCCCGCTCTCACTTTCAAAGCCCAGGGCCTAATCCCCGCGCTGGTGAAGGCGTTTGTTTGAGGATCGCCCTCACCGCCGCCGCCTGGCTCCCTGTCCTTGGTCTGCCCTCCAAAAGGAGTATTGGCAGATCTTCACTCAGGACTCCTCTTTTAAAAGCCTTCTCTCTTTCAAAAATACAGAAAAAAAGAAACTGCTGTTCCTTTAATCCCCTTCTGCCGAACACTTAAAAGATTCTGTTCTGCGGCAGAGAGAAAAGTCAATAGCGAGCGCTAGCGAAGGAATATAGCAACTAGCTGCAAACTTGCCGCGCTCGCATTGTAACCTGATCATTAAAAACATTCCCAGAGCTCAAAATCAACAGATTGTGTCCGATCGGTCGGAATTTTAATGAACTCTGACCGAGCAAAACACAAAGTCCTTAGCTTGTTCCCGCTAACTTTTTGAGCCTTTCAAGCTGCTGCCACATTTGGGTCTTTCTGCAATACGGCATCTCGATGACAACGCGCCTGTGGCTACAGAAGAAGAGGCTAGCAGTTAGCATCATGACAAGATTAGCTGCAGACTGGGATCGAGTCAGTAAAGCAGAGTTCCTCTAAATCCCTGAAAACAGCGGACCAACAGGTGGAGGACAGCCTCCCAGACGAGTGCGGACCTGACGGCACCGTCTTCGCCACCTCATTAGGAGCGCTCAGGTTGAGCTGGGCCAATCCCGGCCCCCGCGTACGGCCGCTACCCTCTGAGAAAGAATTTCTGTCTAACAAGGTCCAAAAGTGGAACGCTGACCGTTTCAAAGTCCGACGGTTTTCACTCGTCTTCAGCACTTTGGTTCAACCTGCTTCCAGGCGTCGGAGGGCTGGAGCCCAGCTGCTCCCCGGCCCGCTGGGAGGAATCCTGACGCTCTGAAACCAGGGAAAATAATCTCAAGACTGGCGTCAGGCGGTATCACTCTTTGCCGTCAGCGTGCACGAGTCCGTGCATATTGAGCAGTCTGACTCCAACAGCGTCAGCATTTACAGGCTGGGCTTTTGAAACCCTTTCTGACTGGAAAGCCGGTTTTTCACAGTCTTGGTTGACTCATTCTCGCCGTAGCCACCGAAGGAGAGGGAGAGCTGCCAGCGACCGTGGAGGGAGGAGCGGAAAAGGCTCGGATTTGGGAATACACCGACATCTCGCTCCCAAAGAAACAAGTGCCAGATCCGTTTGCAGCAGACAGATGCCACAGAGGCGTGTTCTCCTCCGAGCTCCGAAACACCCCAAACGCAGCGACTCGGACTCATTAGCGGCGGCCGTGTTCCCGGCTCTTAACCACAATTACATTTATCTCGTTTGCTTGGCGATGGCGGGGGGATCCAGGTGGGCCGTGCAGGAATCCTGTCCGCCAGCGGGTGAGATTGATGTAGCTGTGACAGCTGCTGAACGTGAAAACGGGGGAGGCCTCTGGGGTTATATTTATTCATAAACAAGCGGGAAAGCTCTGCGGCTGGAGCCGGATATTCGGTTCCTCCACCTAAGGATTGTTGACATCGAATGTGTAAATACCCAGATCATTCCCCATGGAGGGAGTAGGGGGGGTTCTGGTGTAGCTAACGGCAAGTTCTGCTCAAACACGGGAGAACGGTGAGGAGAAAATCTCATCAGGTGGTGTTCCAGCCTCAGATTAGGGATGAACGCTGGAATAATTGACTGTAGAAAACCAGTAAGTCACCGGCTCAGAAATCCGCTCCGGCAAACAACTAATTTCTTTTTAAAACAGTCCTGATAAACTGATGGAATTAGGTTCTTAATTGACTCGAAGCTGGAACCTTGAAACCCCAGAAAGCTCCTGACTCTGTTTTTCGTCCTTGTTTGTGATTCAGATGATTTTTCCGTGCCGTTTCCTCTCACAGCGAGCGCGGAGCGAGAGCGAATGCTCGGCCAAGCGTCTCAGTACGTGCCGCGTACGGGAGGCTCTCGGAAACCTTTCCCCCCTCAGACAACAACGCCGCCGTTTATGCTCGGGTGGAACCCTCGACGCTGCTGTGAAATAAGCTTACGCAGGTGGGCGGAGGATGTTTTCACCATCTCCCCCTCAGGGCAGCAGCACCTTCAGAACATCTGAGAACACTTTCAAAGGCTTTTGTTCCCTGTTTTCTACTCTTCAACTTGGCGAACCTGGCGGTTCCAGGAGCCTGTGACCTTGAGCGTGACCAAACTCGCCGAGACCTGAAAGTTGGCACAGCACCTTATAAAATTAGCAGGAACGCTGTCCCTTCCAGGCTTGGACTCCTCCCGGGGTCCTACATCTGGAGAGCGGCTTGTAATGGAAATGTCAGGCTTGCTACGCATGGCGGGGCCTACGTACGGCGCCTTTGATGGTTCCCTCAGACGGACCGTATCTCTCCTCACTCCCCCGCAGTGCTGCTGCACAGGCCTGATACTCATCTGAGTCAGATTGGAGGTAAACAACAGGCGAGCTTTGTGTCCAGCTAGAGAATAGATATCACCGCGGCGACGCACGATTTGCATAGGCAGCACAAAAGGATTATGCTCTGATCTGAGGGGAAAAAAACGTTAAAAATGCCTCTCCGCGACTCATCAGCACCTCAAACCGTCATGAATGTGTTGTTGTTGTTTTTTTTTTAAAGTGATTCCAACCAGCAAATCCCAATCAGACAGTTATCCTGATGGCATGAAAAACGCCTCGGCTTCACATTCAAATATCTGTTGTCGCAACTTTTATCAATGACAGGCAGACGCGGCACGTCAGGCGAGCATTAGCCGATATCGCGGACTCGGAGAAGCTTCAGTCAGCGCACAAACAACCTCTCAGCTCCACTTTTTCGCTTGTTTATTTAAATTCTAGCCGGTGCTATGACAGACAGCGCGTTTATTCGAGTAGTTTTTGAGGAAACGGACCGGTTGACAAAACTGCTCCGGCTACGCTAGCTGAACGGGGATTCCCGGCTCAGCAGCCAACACCAGGAGAGGTTTTTCCCTGCGACCGATCACCTGAGGACCATCAGGAAATGTGGGTTTTACTGTGACGTCCAATCACGGAGGTGCATCTACTGCAGGGGTGGGCAAACTAAGGCCCGGGGGCCACATGTGGCCCGATGAGCTGTTCAATCCGGCCCGCACAGCCTTTACAATAGGTTTTCACAAGCCAAATTAAGAAGGTTTTTAGCTTGATTGTTTAGAAAGAAGTTCAACCCCCTCTTCACTTGGCATGCTAACATGTTCTAGTCCATGTTAATAGTCTAATATATTAATAATCCATCACATATTTTAGTTAACCTCCAATCCTCATTTGGGGGCTGGCCCCTTCATCAAGATCTAAAACCCAATGTGGCCCTTCAGGCAAAATAATTGCCCACCTCTGATCTACTGGGATATTAGCTGAGCAGCCACGAGAACGAGTCGGTTTCGGTTGTTCTGGGAAAAGTTTAGCTAGCCGGAGGCATCAGAGGTAAATGTGCAGGTCAGTCTTGTTTCCTGGATAAATCAGAAGGCCATTGTTCTGACTCAGTAAACTTTATCTAACTGTTAAAGAGACAAGACCTACAATAAAATGACTTCCTAGCAGGTAGCCGCCTAGCTTCTTTAGCACGGCCCTGTAAGCTACAGCTACATTTTTTTTTCAAATCTGCAGGCAGTGCCTCTGCAGTTTGGCCCGCAGGGCTGCCGGCTTCCTTTTCCCGCGGGATGAATCCCAGTGACTCGTCTCAGATGGCTGTTTAGACGAGTCCTGTGGGATTGGAGCCCCAGTGGGCCCCCGTCGGCAGCAGAAAGTAGCCCTTTTTTGTGTCTGGCTGCGTTCAGATGAAGAGAAAAACAGCACAAGGTGCAGCTTTGCTACAGAAATGAAGTCTTTTATATTTTTCGGTAGCTTTAAAAATTGCGCCAGCGTTTTTCCGACACCTTCATCGGCTCCCCATGAAGCCCCGGTTCCCTCGCTGACGGGTTGTTTGATACCCCCGGAGATAATTTGATGGAAAACGTATTTCATTTCCACATCATACCACACTGGCTGTAATTAATTGTTCTGCCGTCTGCCGTGCCATAGTTCAGCAACTCCTTTGTGCCGTTGCGAGCTCGTTAGCGTTCCGTGATATTGGATGCCCCGTTGGAGCTGCTAACAGATGCCGCTGTCTCCTAAAAACACTCATGTACGCGACAGGTAAACATGCAAAACAATAAATAAAAGTTGTCATTAATAAACATGAGCTTGTATTAATTTATCAGCCTGCCTGACGGCATTTGGAGGATTTTTAAGGAAAACCGAGCTAATTGGAGCGCTGAGGATGCTGCTCTTCCTAAGGTAGGAGTCTTTGTGACTCCCACTCATCGTGCTTTTCACCTTGACCGCCACATTCAGTAGACATTGAACACATCGCAGCTAGTGGCCGTAGCAGGGCTAACTCCGTCCCTTCATGCTCCACAGCTCTCTCTATTCCCAAAAACGAAGGGGCAAACTTGACCAAAACAGTGCCACACACCACCGGTGTGCACGTGTACGTTTGTCCTAGATGCCGGCGGTCGAACATTAAGGGAAATTAGGATAAAAATAACAGCTAACAGGGCTTTACCCACACACACCTGACAGGAAGGGAGTCAGGGTCAAGAGAAAAACAAGCTAAAGTGCTCAGAACGCCACGTAAGTGCCTGTCGGGGACTTAACACGACCCAGATGACAAAAAATATTAGCAGCCCCATCTCACCGACGCAGACAAAGTTCACATCGGGGCGTCAGTCCCCAGCCGTTCCAGACCGTCAGCGAGGCAGAGATGATGAGCCGGGACGTCGTTAATTAGCCCCTGTCAGGAAATGACATTCTAATCACGTGTTTCTGGTAATTATTCCACCTTTCCAATCTCAGCTTCAGTCCACATGAAAGGACGCGCCGCTAACAGTGAAGGGCTGCAGCCGCGGCCGCGCCGCTACCGGTGGAAGCAGTAAAAGCTGCTTCCACCCTCCATTTTCAAGCTCTGAAGGACCATAATGCGGGAATAGAAAAACATTTTTACATTTTATCATCTCAGGAGCATTAAAATGGGGGGAGCGTGTTTACGAGGGCTGGCGGTGTCTCGGCGCTGGCCAGCGTGCACTTATCTGCTCGTGTACCAACCTTTCGGAGGGCGGCCCCGCCTCCCCGAACTCCCGGCAATTGAGCTGGTTATATGTGAAATTAAAAAGGGAAAAATGATTAAACAGCCGGCTGAAGCCAGACGCCGCGCCCGGGCCTCGGCGGGGGAGTCGCATTCATCCCGTCTCAGCAGAGCTGATGCGTTGACACGTTTCAGAGGGAGTATCCGTGCACGGTGAGACGCGCAGGCACGTGTCGCGTGTGCAGGGAGGCGATACGGCAGCACAGAAGCAGAGCACGTGAGCGCGAATTCAGGACTTTCTGCTCCACAACAGGAACTCTGAGGCCAACACATCCTTTTAAGCTGTGCTAACACATGTAGCGCTTCGGGGGCGGCCATCTTGATTTCACGGTTTGCCGCGGCTCCAGCCTCGTTATACCAAAAGACGAAGATGGGTTCCTTCTCTTCAACACATCACAGCTCCATCAAACGATGCCGTTTGTGCACTTTCTCGCTGACGCAGCATCGGGGGCGGCGGCGGCGGGAGCTAAGAGGTTCTGACAGGCGCCGCTGGCATGGCAGCTGGAGCCGGAGTTTAGCTCGGCGTTGCTATCATATCCTTCATCTGCACTGCAGCAGTAACACACGGGGACGTTTTGCAGCTTACGCACGCCTGCATGCACGCGCACAACACACACACACATTTGCAGACTGCTCTGTCTGTTGGATATTAGCACGGTGGGGCTAAATCTCCACGATAGATGATTTCACTTGTCTGGATAAAAGAACGACAGCCAACAGAAGCCGGAGACAAACAGATGGTGGAAGCGACGCCAAAACCTACAGCAGTATTTGCTCCTGTTCAATCTGCATGGGCGGACGCGTCTGAATCAGCGATCTAGGCTGTCAGACGCTTCGAAACAGCTCATGCGTTTAGCGGCTGCACTTCTGAGGCAAACCTCAGGAAAAGGTCCTCCATCACGCCTGGACGCCGAGTCGACCCCGCTGACTGGAGGCGGAACAAATGTGCTGCCACCTTGCCTGGAAGAGGAATAAATATGGATGCGCTCCAGTGGCCTCGTACGTTAATTAAATACACGCTTATTGAAATTCGATGACAGCTGGAATTTTGCAGCGAGCGAGGGATCTGGCGTCTCCCCAAGAGTGTAAAACATAATTGCTCAACAGCAAAAAGTAACACACAATTAGTTGGGGAGGTTTAATTAATATTGCTTGGGCGAGCTCCTCGGTTTGCATGCGACTCGCCGGGCTATTGTTGGGATGCGGTGGATGCGGCGCTGGGAGCTGATGAGAGCGGCTGACACCTACAGCCGGGGCCTGTGATTGGAGCTGTGACCCCCCGAGCTAGCAGATGGCGAAGTCCTGGCATCACAGAGAAAACTGTGGATTTGCAGAGGTGCAGAGTTCGGGTGCTAGAATTAAATGCTAAAAGCGCCATGCTAGGCTACACAAGACTGTCTCCGGAACATTTTAGGCCTGGAAAGAACATTCAGATACAGCTGGGAGCCAAATAACATCATCGGATGATCTGGTTGGTAGCAATCACCTCCAGCTCGCCAAACCCCCCTGAACTGGTCTAACTGGGACCACCATGTCCGTCCAGCTCAGGATCCCCTCCGTCTTTGTCCTCCTCCCACAGTCACACCTGAGGCTCTTTAAACTCTGCGGCTGCGGCTGCGGCTCCGTGTATCACTGTCTCTTAAACGGCTCGGCGCAGCTCTAAGGACAACAACACGCTTTGTTTTCAGCCACGGCGCCGAACATTAAAAAGCAATTTACCGGCGGAGCGATTGAGCCGACCTGCGATCATTCCCTCGTTGTCGCGCCTCCGGCGGATTGTTATTGTCATTGAGTGGTTAGGGTGGGGGGACCTCTGGCAGGAGGCGGGGGTGGAAGTCTCACACTTTATTGAACTGGGCTCCACAAAAGGCGAATGAAAGTGACGGGTTAAAACAAAAGTAAAGCGGGGATTACTGTAACGATCGCCGCAGAGTGCTTTCATTAGTCTTTAAATCACATGTGAACAAAAAGAAGAAAGATTACCTCACAGGCTGAAGATTATTGATCGGCGGGGCTGCCCGGCCTTAAAAGGTGTCCTGAAAGCCATCTGGCTCGACTCGGCCCAATCAAGCCTGAGAACCTTTGCCCGTTTCCCTGGGATCAAAATTAAATCTCCGAGTGG
>CAAE01014351.1:140618-191626 GCA_000180735.1 Tetraodon nigroviridis | reverse complement strand
ATCACTTCCTGTCTCCTCCTGACTCCAGCGCTCTCTCTCTCCCTCTAGCTGCACCTTCCTCCAACTGCCCCCGACTCCTCCTCTCTCTAACTCCAACTCTTCCTGACTCTAACTCCCCTCGACTCCTCCTACTCCACCTTGCCCCAACTCCCTCCAACTAACTCCTCCTACTCTACCTCCTCCTAACTCCCCCAAACTAACTCCTCCTGACTACCTCCTCCTACTCCCTACAGCTAAGACCATACTCACCAGCCGACGCGCCGTCTGAAGGAGGTCCGTCCGTCCTCCAAAGGAGGTCCATCCATCCTCCGAAGGGTTCCGCCCGTCCTCTGAAGGAGGTCCGTCCGTCCTCTGAAGGAGGTCCATCCGTCCTCTGATGCCTGGATGGTCCTGGAAGACACCAACAGTCAACCACTCGTCCACTGACAGTCACTTCATCAATCAGCCATGAAAGTGTCTGCCTTACCGTCTTTCTCCTGGTCCTCTTTCCTGTCTTCACGTCACCTGACCACCACCACCGTCCTTCAACGTCACTTGAATAAAAACAGTAACAAACATGTTCAGTTTTTGTTTGAACTAAGAAATTGACAGAAAGACAGCCCATCGTCAACTACAGACAGAAGACTTGGAACAATAAATAAAATAACTCTTTGTTAAAATAAGGTATATTGTAACTGTCTTGATTTAGAAAATTTAGAAAACTCAGACTTCTTGAAACACACCTGTGTAGCTAAGCAGCTAAATTAGCGTTAGAAAGCGGCCTAGCAGCTACGAACAGCAGATACCCCAACAGCTTCAAACTGAACAATTGCATGTTTGGAATTTTAAAATATATTTATATTTTAAAGTCACGATTTCCAAGAAAGCACTGTTAACTGACTCTACCCAGTAGGAAAACGTATAGTTTAACATTGCCGAGTATAAACATGTTTAAATTAGCCATCACTATTTGGTTTAAATGCTTCAAAAATGCTCGTTGGCGTCCGAGCTCGCGCTCCGCCGTTAGCTGTCCCGCTAGCTAGCCGTTAGCTTCAGCTAGCGTCCAGCGGGCTGCCAACGTTTGCTCACCCGTCCCTGCGTTCCTCCGTGGGGAAGACGTGGGCTCCGAGCTGCCGCTTACCTCGCACAGGTCCGGGCTCCACCGGGCTCTCCTCGGGCAGGGCTGAAGGGTCCAGCTTCGGGGGTTTTCTTCCAGCTTCGCGTCGTCCTCCACGCAGCAGCCGAGGAGCCTGGCGACTTCCGCTCTCAACCACGTGAGCGCACCTGCTGCCACCTTGATTGGCGAGAGCTCTTTTTCTTCTTTGAAGTCTTTCTTCTTTGTTGGTTTTCGTGGCGGTCGGCAAGTGGCGAGTTGGTGCACTAGCGCCCCCGACTGGTGCGGAGGGTTGGTCGCATTATTAACTCGCTCTTGTATTTAAAAAAAAAACAAAACAACAAACGCCGGATTTTCGTGCTAATTTTATTTCTGTTTTTCGTGGTAATTTTATTTCTGTTTTTCGGGGTAGTTTTTTTTCCAGCGCTGTGACCGGAGTTCACATTGAAATCCCGCAAGAACGTCCAAACTGTGTGGTGACGTCAGCCCCACACTCGGACGCTTCATCCTAAACTTTCTGACTCGTCTCTTGAGCTTGGGTTTAAGACACTGGGAGATAGTCCTGGCTTTAATTCACACAGATGATATAACTTTACGTTTGTCGACTTTACACGGGCACTAATTAGCACGAAAATCCGGTGTTTGGTTTTTTCTTTTAATTTTTTTTTGCCTAAGTGTTGAAAAGGGAAAAATGTTTCCCTAAGTGTGGAGGAAAAAAAAACAAAAACAAAGAAAAACCATTGGTTTTTCTCTTGGCAGCTCACTTCTTTGGATCGGACAAGTCAATGTTGGTCCAGAACTTCTCTCGACCTTGCGCCGCGCGGTTTCTGCTCGACTGCCAAAGACTTTGGAGACGGGGGGCCCGCCGCAGCCTTACCTGCTGCACTTGGGCCCTCTGGGTCCTCCTGGAAGAAGAAGAAGAAGACAGGGTGTCAGTTTGGTGCCGGAGAGCCGGGGCTGAGGTGTGTGTGTGCGCGTACCTGCAGGCTGTCCTGGAAGCTGGACGCCTGGAACTGGGCGTACTGGGCCATGGTGGTGTGGGAGCGGCTGCTCTCGCAGGGCCACGTCTGCCCGCTGGGGTCCCAGTTCTCGTGGGCGGGCTGCTGCTCCTGCTCGGCGTCGGCCTCCTCCAGAGACTTGGGGGAGGAGAGCCCCAGATCTGCCAGCGTAGCGGACGTCGGCCGGCCCTCCCTCCGCGGTCGGTTCGGTGTCGAAGCGGCGCTCGCTGAGTCGGAGGGCCCCGGCCAGGCCCCGGATGACGGCGACCGGGTTCTTGGAGTCCGTGCAGAACCGCAGCAGCACCGGGGAGGAGGCGTCCCTCTGGCTCTCCGGCAGGAAGGAACAGATGGGGGACCAGCGAGGGAGGTGGAGTCTGCCGTCGGTTCGGTCTTGCCCCGTTTCAGCGAGGTTCTCTCTTGGGGGGTCGGAGAGGCCAGACGGAGCTGGTCTGGACAGGCGGAGATGCTGAGTGCACGCGTCGGCCAGGCTGACGTCTGTCGGCAGCAGCGCCTCCCACCCCTGCGCCCCCTGGGGAGCTCCTTCAGCACCAGACTGAGGCCTCCTCAGCGCAGGAGGGGGGTCGGGCTCAGGTCTCCTCCTGGATGGTCTTCTCCATGGATTCAATGGACGGAACAAGACGTGCTTGAATCGGTGTTTCTGCATCCGACCGGAGCGACGCTGCAGGACCGACTGGTTGCTTCTCCAGCGGATCGAGTCGCCGAGTGTTTGGGTCTGACTGGTTCGGCTCCGGGGACGGAGGCTCGCGTCGAGAGCTGAAAACACACTCGCCGTCTCCCCCAGAGGAAGACCAGAGTGTGAACCTGGTGGAAGTGAGGACGTTTTCACAGGTGAGCAGATCAGACAAGACCAGCACCAACTGGAACGGTTGTGTCTCACCTGAGTCGGTGTCCAGGGGCCTCTGGGGGCCTCCGCCAGGCTGGCCGGTCTTCTCGAACCGCACTTAGTCTGGCCCTTCACCCGGGGACCAGGTTGTCCCAGGAGACCCCACCAGGGGCCAACTGGCCCAGACAACATGGCTCCCAGGATCACGCAAACCCCTCCACCACGATAAGGTGGCGGTTCGTGGAGGGGAGATGAGGAACGAGCCCTGAGGAACAAACCACAACTCACATCAGGAGACTTTCAGACCCGTCCACAGCAGAACATACCTGGCTGGAAAAGCGACCCCACGTGGATGGAGCAGGAAACCAAAGAGTGGCGCTAACGTACGTCTACGCACACACACTAACCTGAGGACACACACACTAACCTGTGACCACACACACTAAGCTGTGACCACACACGCTAACCTATGACCACACACGCTAACCTGTGACCACACACGCTAACCTGTGACCACACACGCTAACCTGTGACCACACACGCTAACCCTGTGACCACACACACTAACCTGTGACCACACACACTAAGCTGTGACCACACACGCTAACCCTATGACCACACACGCTAACCTGTGACCACACACGCTAACCTGTGACCACACACACTAACCTATGACCACACACGCTAACCTGAGGACCACACACGCTAACCTGTGACCACACACGCTAACCTGTGACCACACACACTAACCCTGTGACCACACACACTAAGCTGTGACCACACACGCTAACCTATGACCACACACGCTAACCTGTGACCACACACGCTAACCTGTGACCACACACGCTAACCTGTGACCACACACGCTAACCCGTGACCACACACGCTAACCTGTGACCACACACGCTAACCTGTGACCACACACACTAACCTGTGACCACACACACTAACCTGTGACCACACACACTAACTAACCAGATCTGGTAGCGACACCAGGAGTCAGTCAAAGGCTCAGAGGTGGACATCACCGACCTTCTCATCAATCATGATGCAACTTGAACCGGGAGTTCTCCTGCCCCAGACCCCGCTGGTGAACCCCTGAACACGTCTGACAACTGCACACCTTCATCTCCACCAACGTCAACCTTTTCTGGACCAGCCAGACTAAACACACAATGTTCACCAATCCAAGAGCAGACTTTGTGTTGGTCCCGACTTGTTTAGACTGTGTCCAGATGAACACAAAGTCTACTTTCAGATCACTGTGACCTGGATGATCGCGAGCCCACAGACAAATGTTGATGGAAAACCTGACGCTCTTACCAGAGTCGGTGTCCAGGGGCCTCTGGGTCCCTCCGCCACGCAGGCTGCTCTTCAACCGGCAGGCTGACCTACATCCACCTGCATGTCGTCTTGACTCGATCCCGGTAAAGACGAGGCTACCAAACCGAAGGACCTTCGCAGCATCCTCCAAGCAGTTTGCTCCTTCAACCTCAGCCCACTTTAGTTTTGACCTGCAGAACAAACCTTTTCATCTTCAGACGCTGCGAGTGTGTCTGCAGACGTCTCACACACGCTGCCGTGGTAAATGCCACGCACCTCAGTGCAGGTCGGGGTTTCTTGCATGATGGCCTCTTCAAAGAAGATCTGTAAAGTTTAATTTAGAACCTGATCAATATTCCTGATCGCACCCAGCCAAACACAGCCCCAATGAATAAGTGAGCAGCTACAGGATTGTGACCTCTGACCCTGAACTTCTCCCGAGCGCTGATCACAAACGAGGTTTTTCTCCAAGCGTGACCACTTTTTTTTGCCCCACAGAGGGCAGAAGCCCCCCACAGCCGTCGGGATCAATCATCTCCAGTCGGGTTTCACTTCAACAGCCGTTCACATCAAGGCAGCGGCGCAGCAGGACACCCGTTTCCCTGATGGCGGGGAGCAGAGGTCACCGGCAGCACGCAGCTAGCGTCCTAATGACGCCCTCAAAGTGGGAAACCATCATTTCCCCTAATTACTGTTGATTGCCTTCGTTCTGTCCGCGGGCGGTCTGGCCTACGTCATCAGGGAGGAGAAAGCGGAAAGATGCAAGCGGACCTCCCGTACAATACTCACTGTATTTTAGTGAAACCTTAACAAGCTGGCAGGCCACTTCCAGCGTCCGCTGAGGCCCGGGGTGCTGAAGCTTTGCAGGACGTCAAAAAGCTCTTCTCAGAAAATCCCCTGAGCTCAATTTTAATGAAATTAACAAGCCGTGGCTAAAGACTCCTATTAAAATAATGTGCTGCGCTGACATCTGAAACGGCAGTTCCCTGTACCACAGGAACGGATAAATAACAGACATAAAACTGTAATCAATGATTTTGATTGTGGGAATTCATCTCAAGAACCAGCAGGACCCCATTCTGGCGTTAGCGGTCGTGCACTTGTAGATTATTAACACGTAACTGATGTCAGCACTTCCTGCTGTTTGGAACATCTACAAAGATTTAGAATTTCAGCGCCACTTTAAACCATCGGCTTTCCTGGCAACAGAGTCACATATTAGCTTCGCTAGCATCAGTTAATGGACTTTTCTTTAAGATTTCTCACCATAGGATGGAGAGTTCTGAAATGACTCCAGAGCTTCTCGTTGTCCCGATGGCAGGACGCAGCCCAGCCCACATGGACCTGTCACGCACAAACAAATGATTTAAGACATCAGCAACCTACATGACAGGCACAGTCTCAGAGCTGGGTTGCTTGGACACGCAGCATCAGCAGCACAAGTCCCGGCTCCCGGGTATCCGTACATCCACCTGACGACCAATCGCCACTGATATTTGAATTTCCCTCCTTGAAGATCAACCTGGTCCCGTAGGGAGGGTGTTAGCGAGAAAGGGTCACACTTCCCAATGTTTTTTAGAATGCTAACAAATACATGCTAAGAGGGCAGATTACTTGCAAAGGCTAGAAAACAGGTTTAAAAGCTCTGGAAAATCTGTTTTTACACAAAAGGTAAACAAACGTGGTGAATCAAGTGGGGGGTGGAAAAAAATGTGAATGTGCTCGATTTTCTCTCATCTTCACCATAAAACAGTTCCTGAAAAGCTTTTGGTGTGTCAGCAAAAGCTATCGGGAAAGCAAACAGCCATTAAGTCTCAGCGAGGAGGCTTTTAGCATCTTGCCGCCTGGCGCGAGTCCTTCTGCTGCTGATGTGCTTCACAAGTACCTCCACAAATATTCTTCTCTTCCTTTGTGTTTTAAGTGAAGCCAAGTCAAACTCACTAATTAAATTTAAAAAAAAAAAAAAACATTTATCAGGATTTTAGGATAAAAACTTTTTAGTATTTTACTTAACAAGTAATACACAATATTTCTCATGTTTTGCGAAGTAGTTGTACCACTAAAGTCCTAATAAATTAGCATGTACAGCAGAGATGTCTGCACAACAGGAATTTTTTTTAATTTCACCACAAAACATCTCAACAACTTTGCTCAACAAATCGGCTGCTCTTGGAATATCTAATGGCTGTGACGAGGAATGACCTTTAAACACATCAGCGTTTAGGCATCATTTCCACAAACCTGTACCTGCTCCATCTGGCATCTCCGCCCGTTAACGCAAGTTCTGTCTGAGAAAAGCAGCCTCACAACAGCACAGAGAAAAGCAGAGTAACTACTCTGACACCCGGCATCAAGAGGAGACTCCGTCCTGGCTACAAACTCCACATCTGATTTTATCATGCTAATTAAAGAGAGGCTTTTCCACCACTGAGGATAGGGAAGAACAACAGTTGTCAACACTGAAACTACCATCATTACCGTATCGTATTCCAGGCGGGTATAACTGGGCCCTAATTAACCAGAAATGTTCCCTGAATGAGCAGACAGATAAAAATAAACTCGCAGAAAGGTCACAAATCAACAGTCCAAAACTCAAGGGGTTGTCGTGTTTGTTAGCTCGGGCTTCGATACGATGCTACACATCTCGCCGGGATGCAGTTTGACATTCAAAGGCCTTGAAATTTCCACGCTCTTTAAAACCTTCGGTTTTGGCAAATCCACCGGGGACATGAAACCCCAAGATTAGAAATAGATTTTTCCTCATGCCCTGCTTTAATGATCAGTGCCTGTGTTTGCTGGGAGCGTAACAGCATCTATATTTCACGCCTTACGCCATTTTGTTTTGTTTTCCATCAGGTTCGATCCAGCTGTAATTGATTCGCTAATTTCCTTTAATTATAAAGTAAATGACTTCTCTGCCCCGCCCAGAGCCGGCTGCTCTCTTCTGTCGGCTATCAAAGAAGCAGTTAATGAAGCGGATGATCGGGTTACTAATCAACGCCTGCGCTGATGCTCATCACATCCAAACACGCCGTTCCTCCTCCCACTTGTCTGCAAAAGGTCTTCCACCAACTCCACACCCCTAACCCAATCGTTGCTAGGCGATGGATAAATTATCAGCTAACATGCTACAGTGGGGACCAAAAGCAGATTGAACTCGAACTCCAAAGTAAAGGTGGAAGTGGTTCCATTCCGCTCAGGTTGCTCGCCACGTTCCATTAAACACTCGGAGCGCAAACGGGCATGCATTATTGAAACCTCGCAGCATCAGCACGGACGCCGCTCGCTGCCGTAAAAATAACCAGGTGCCACAAAAAGGGCCCATGATATTTTTACCAGAGGAAACAACTTGACCCCAATTGCTGGAGCAGCCAACACGACACAACCTTCTTTCCCCACACATTTTTAACTCCCATAGTTAGCTTTACAATATAGTTAGCTTTATGATGAAGGAGCCTGGAACCTTGATCTTCAGAAGATCATTATAAAGTAGGCTAATTAAAATGTAATCATCTGTTTCTCGGCCCATTGTCAATACCTAGTCATGCCATTAACTCTTCATAATAGTTATTTTGGAAACAGACAGACGTTCGTTCTTGAGGGAGGTAATAATGATACGTAATGATGGGGACCAGCTGGTTCAAGGACTGAAGCGCTGGAAGCCAGAATTCATCAGCAAATTGAATTACTAAAAAATAGAAAAACACAATTTAGTACAAACTAGAAAAGCTTTCAATGAGCACAGAACTCCAATGACACCGGAAACAACCTGGCATCTTCGTTTACGGAGATGATCTTCCAGCGTCTTCAGGAACGGAGGTTGTCCACCCTAAAAATAAGTTCAACAGTAGAATTAAAACAATTCAACTGGTTCACATACACTGGATAAAAAGCCACATGACCTCACTGTTGAATAGTCAAGTCAAGTGAGCTTTATTGTCATTTTGGAACATATCTAGCTGGTGCGATACATATTGAAAACGAAACAACGTTTCTCCAGGACCTGGTGCTGGTAGGGCAACACAAAAGGGGCACAGAAAGGACAACAGGGCTACACAGGGACAACACGGGTCAACACAACATGCAACAGGACGCGTACATAGATAGGCAGGAACGAGGGGTGGAGTGGGGTGGAGTAAAGTGGAGTAGAGTGCAGATATATCAGAATAAGGTGCAGACAGATATGTGGGAGTAAAGTGCAGTCCAGTGCAAATGTTGCGCAGAGTTTGTAGGTAAACGCTGTAAAGTGCCAGTGCAATTGTAACATTTTTGGCTTTATAAACATTATTCCCAGTAGTAGTGTTAAGGCAGCATGGGAGGATTTGTGCAAACCTTTTTCTCTAAAACCAGAAAGTTAGCAGCAGGGTTAGATCATAAATAATGTCAATAATGTGTGGTGGCGTGAGAAAGTCTGTGCGTTCAGATCCTTCCATTGAGGAGCCTGATGGCCTGTGGGAAGAAGCTGTTAGTTAGTCTGGTTGTGTGGGCCCGAATGCTTCGGTACCTTTTCCCAGATGGCAGGAGGGTGAAGAGTGTGTGTGAGGGGTGTGAGGGGTCGGCCAGGATGCTGGTGGCCTTACGGGTGCAGCGTGTGGTGTAGATGTCCACCAGGGGGGTTAGAGAGACACCGATGATCTTCTCAGCTGTCCTCACTATCCTCTGGAGGGTCTTGCGGTCCGCCACGGTGCAGTTCCCAGACCACACGGTGATGCAGCTGCTCAGGATGCTCTCGATAGTCCCCCTGTAGAAGGTGGTGAGGATGGGGGGAGGAAGATGGGGCTTTCCTCAGCCTCCGTAGGAAGTAGAGGCGCTGCTGGGCTTTCCTGCTGATTTTAGTGGTGTTGAGAGACCAGGTGAGGTTCTCCTCCAGATGGACACCAAGGAATTTGGTGTCCTTGACGATCTCCACGGAGGAGCCGTTGATGGTCAGTGGAGGATGTTCTCCCGGTGCTCTCCTGAAGTCAACCACCATCTCCTTGGTCTTGTCGACGTTCAGGGACAGGTTGTTGGCTTCACACCAAGCAGTTAGCTGTTGGACCTCCTCTCTGTATGCTGACTCGTCGTTCTTGCTGATGAGGCCCACCACGGTCGTGTCATCGGCCAACTTGATGATGTGGTTGGAGCTGTGCGTTGCTGCACAGTCGTGAGTCAGCAGTGTGAACAGCAGGACGCTGAGGTCCTCCCATATCAAACTGGTTTAACCTTTCTGTGTTTGGTCAAAAAGGATTGCCAACTTTCTTTTGTTTTGCTAAATGCTTGAACTATGACATGATTTTCCTTTGACCTTTTTAATTCATTTTTAGAGTCAAAAGATTTAACACACATGAACAGAACTTTGCCTTTAAAAAAAGATTTGTAAAAGCCCAGATGATGTCGAGTCTTTGAAGGCCGGCTCAGTGATGCCGGTTCCGTCAGGAACAACAGGTCAAAAATCCTGCAAACTATTGTGAAATTCTTGTGGAAGCAGACCTGAATCGTTTGACCCAAGTCATACAGTTTGAAGGCAATGCTACCAAATGGTTAAGAAATCTATGTAAACGTTCACCCATTAGGAAAGTAAGAAAACATTTTTTAAAAAATCTCATTTAGTACTCTGGCATTTATCAAAAAGCAATATTTTTGGTCATTCTAAATGACCAAAAATAGCAAAGGTTGAATTAGATTTAATGTTCGTCAGGGAGAATAAAAAAGGTTCTGTATCTTTTTATATAGAATTATGTAAACTGGTTTTACTGGAATCAGTGGTAGAAGTGAGAGCAGTCAGCGTCTTCTTCTACATCCAGGTAGCTCCTGAAAGTGAAATAATATCAATTTTAAAAAATCCCTGAAATCGTCTGAAATATCAAGGTATAAATCTCCATATACTGTATATAATTTTTTAATGTTGGTTTTTAACATGAAAGAAGATTAACACATCAATAAAATATGCTAAACTGCAAGCTTGTTTTATTTTTAAAAAATTTAGAAAACACAGTCTTTTGAAAGATCTGTGTAGGTATGCAGCTAGCTTAGCGTTAGCAAACGGGCTTAGTTAGCAAACTAAGCTAGCGGGCAGAAAGTGCCTAAATGCTCAGATACGTCCTGCGCAGGTGTGCGGAAATGATGACGTCTAAAACGCTAGCCCATACCTGTGTGTTAGCCTTAGCCATTAGCATGACAAAATGTTTGCTCACCGACACGTGGGCTCCAAGCTGCGTTCGCCCCGCGCAGGTCCGGGCTCCACCGGGCCTCGGTGGTGAAGTTTGAAGCCGCTTCAGCTGCTTTTCTGGTGACTCTTCGGGCTCAGCTCCTCCGCCTGCGGCCTCTCACGAGCTCTGAGCTCCGGTCCCGGGCAGGTGAACGCACCTGCGTTCTGATTGGCTGAGAGCACGTCAACAATCCGTCTCCTTCAAAATAAAACTTCAAGCATTTCTTATTTATTATTATTTACTTTTACCGCAGTTTAGTTGATTTGACTACAAATACAAGTAAGCAATGTATTTAATGAATGTACATTATGGAATTTAATAAAGATGTATTGGGTTTGGACAGGCATTTTATCATTTTTAACCTTGGTAACACACTTGTTGGTCTACTAAACATGGTTTGCAGATGGATGTAGTAGTTCAGGGTTAGCACTAGTAAAAATTAGTTTTCTCACTCTTTGCCATCACAAGAATGAGAGAAACAAGACCACCAGACACCTTAAGGCTGTAAAGGTGGAGGCCACAGGGGTTTGATTCATGGGTTAATTTAGAGAAGAATCATGAAACAAGCATCCATCAAAGGGCATTACGCAAAAGCAGGAGACAATTTATCCCAAGCAGAAGGCTTTGAATGGGATTGATAAATCATAAGGAACGGGGGTCTCGTTTGGTCTCAAAAAAAACAACAAACCAAACAACAAAACACTAGTGCGAGCATATTTCAGACATTTAGAGGCTAAAGTTAGCTCTCCCCATGCTTCCTGCCAATCCATCAAAGGGGCTGTGGTATTTTCAGGTGAACCGAGCAGCAGGCTCAGCTGCCTGCCTGCGAGGGGCACCTGAGGAGCCCATGTTTCTTCCTCCCCACCTGTCTTCCCTCCATTTTCATTAGCTAGCAGGAAGGCAGAGTTAGCCCGAGGGTCCAGGCAGAGGCTTTGAGAGTGCAACCTCACCTGGGAAGATAAAGAATGGAGGAAAGTTTTCCAACACTCCTCTATTAGAGCAAGGTTTGCTAGTGTCACAGTGGAACACCGCCTGTCGCTACAGGATAAAACTGACCAGACTGCTCGTGTTATTTTGCTAACTTTATACCACATCAGTAAAAACTCCTAATAACTTACTATTGGGGTTGCTTTTTCTTCTTTTCTAATTTTAAACTTAGCATTTCTGTAGTAATTTGAATATGACCAGCCCATCAGCCACTTATCTGAACCAAGCTAATGAGTGACAACCCCTTCGGTGGTAAACTTTCCCATCATTCATTAATCATGATCTTTAACGTCCTTGAATGGGCTTCTTCTCAGTTTTCCTGAGCTATTATGTAGACCTATTATTTTTCAGGCAGCGTGACCAAAAGCTACTCTGAGCACCCTGGGCCAATCAGAGTTATTCCCGAGATAATCGCCCTTGTGAATTTTCTCCTCACGCGCCCTCTTTTCGATCAATGTGGGTTAAAAAAGAAAACAAACACGGCCGAGCGGCCAGGTGAGTGCCGAGGCCTTTGCTTACACGAGCATTTGTTTTGGAAATGACCAGCTTTGGTCCATCCCGACTGCCTGAGGGAGTCGTTGGGCCTGTCAACAAATTACAGGATAGAATAACCGCTGATTGGGTTTTTTGCAGTGGGAACGTGAACCTGAAATGACAGGTGAGGGCAGACGTGCGACAGCTCCGCAATTATTCCCACAGAAAATCTCACCAAGCAAAAAAACCCAGATGCGGCTGGATGAATGTTGAGCGACCCCTGCGACCCATGCCAGATACAGAAAATGGATGGTTTGTTGAGCACCACTGTGATCGATAGCCTTGACGCTAGTTCTGCCTTTATCGATTCCTTCTAATTAGACTGTCAAAACACTTTTGGGTGATCTTGAACATAGATGGAGCGAGACGCCGAACACATCCAAAACATACACATTCTAAAGGAACGGCGGCCACCAGAGTCCCAGGTGGGCCTTTGTTGTCCAGCCTCTGGAAGGTCAAGAGAATACAGGTGAAACACAGGTGTAGCACATCAACACGACAGCCAGGAAAGTCTTTTCACAAACTAGCAGTTTTTTCTGTAGCGCATGTTTATTGAAAAGGCTCCTCGTTGTCTCAAAGTCACACCACCTGGATGGTCTCTCCATAAACACCAAATCCTTCCTTCCTTACTGGTGGAAGAACAGTGAAGGTTCCAGCAGGAGAACCCCTCCCACAGGCAGCGTGCTGGTGGATGCAGCGGGCGGAGGTTCGGTGTCGTGGTTGAGCTATTAATACAGTATGTTTAAATCTGCTTCTTTATAGGAGCACATCGGACGCAGGTTGGCTTCCATGGCAACAAGTAAAACGTAGAAAAGAGGTGGATTTCTCTTTCTCCTGCTTCAAATCCATCCTGATCCAGCACCAAACCTGTTCTCTGTCCTCCTGCTGCTCCTTAACAACCTGTTCATTCTTTCTTTCTCGGCCTCTATTAACCCTTGGCAACCGCAGCATCTAAACCCAGCAGCCCGGAAATGAGTCCAGAGAAGAAAAAAGAGAAGCCGCCGATCTCAGGCCCGCGATTTGAAGTTAAAAAATCTTTTTATCAACAGAACTTTAATAAGGAATCAATTCACTGGCCAGAGCAGGTTTTGATGCATTTCAGAGTCATTTGATATTGTGCACGGCTCCACCTGGAGACGGCTTGGTGCTTCTGTTGACACACAGCGTCTTTTCGTCATTTCGGTGCCTTTTTGCCTTCAGCATAGAAGCCTAAAAAAAAGGGGGAAAAATGAGTTGGGAAGTGGATCTGAAGTGGTTGAGTCCACAATGTCCCACCAAAGGAGACGCCAGGACACTTCAGCTTGGCCGTCTCCGGTCAGGCTGGTTCCTTTGCTAGCAGCAACAACAGGTGGGTGGACGCCCAGAACAGGTGAATCAATAGTTTGAGTCCCCCCTTAGTGGCACAGCTCGAAGGCTGTTTTCTCTGGGTTTGTTGTTATTACAGCCAAACTTTAATATAACTCCAGCCTCTGGAGTACGGCTTCATGTGAGCAACAACAAACCTGTTATTTTAGACGCCCCGTCTGAAAGGCAACCTGAGCAACCGGCAGTTTCTGTGAGGACGTGTCACAAACAGGACAGACTGTAATGAAGTCAGAGCTTCGGATTAGGTGGATTATGAGATTAAAGCATCCAAACCACCTTTGCAAGGACGGAAATGATCAGAAGACAAAAATAGCTAGCGAGCAGACGCGACAGGAGCGCGGTCACAGTTTTCCACCTCACTTCAAGCGCGCCGCTGCTGAAAGAGGTGCGCCTCAAATTAGAGACGCAGTCTTGTTTTTAATCAAATGTTGAAAGATGCGTTAGTTACAGTTTCTTAGCGATTTGGGGATTTAGATCAGAATTGAGGAAATTACACTTGATACTTGAAGAATAAATACACAATAAAAGCGTTATAAATAGAGCTTAATAAAGATTTCCAATCAAAGGTTGCGCTCCCTGAATGCACCATCCTAAATCTGAACTGAACCAACTAATGAATGTGAAGCGTGACGCCTCAGGCTGGTGCCAACATGTCAAAAAAAACAGATTATCTATACAAAGAAGTCAATTAGCAGACTAAACACCTGGTCTTCACACCATTACCGTCACTAGCTTGTTTACAGGAGGTGCTAAATCCTTGTGATAGCACGGAGCACTGTTTTTTGTTGATTGGATGAAAGTTGTTTTTTACAATTTACATTTCTGTTGGCGACTTTTTAACTTTTTAGCCAAACTTTGTCAGAACAAACGATGAACACTGGCCCAATGAATAATATTATATTGAAAAGACAGAACAAATTACTGCTAGATAGCCAGAAAAGACGACAGCAGAAAACCAATAACATTTCAAGGACAGCCAAAAAAAAAAAAAAAAAACCACACACACAAAATGTTCTCTCAGGTTCTTTTCTCCAAAATAAAGCATTTTTACAGATAGCTACTTTTGGACAAAGTAGCATTAGCTCACATGTCATTAAGGCCAAAAAAAGATGTTTCCCACATTGCTGCTGTGTAGCCTTACTATTTTCTGGCAAAGAACAAAACTTTAGAAAGTTGGAGAAGACAAAAGGTGCTAAGACAGTCACTCGCTCAAAGCGGCAGATCGGATCTTCAGCACACCAGACACTCGCGCTGCGTTACTGGCACTTGGTACAAAGGCAAAGCAAAATGATTACGCTTCCCTTTCGATCGTTAGGCTGACACGACTGCTCTCATCTGGCCCACGCACTCCCTTCCCAGAGAATATTTTTTTCATTACAAAAGATTTTCCCATCCTCCCGCTCTGATGTTTGACTGGGATGAGTTTCATGCCAGCCGCTCACAGAGGTCCGTGCTGCATGGACACTTCCAGCTAACAGATGTGTGGGCAAGGTACAACTCAGCACCATAAATAACCCGCACGTCTTAATCCATCCAGTGGTGGGTATAAAAAGCGGTGGTTAGCATGTGAGGGCTGAGCGTTAGCTCCGTGTCTGCTGCAGGGTGATGTATAAGCTTGTTACAGAGAGGTCTGGTGCACTACAGGGTCATTATGCCCGGCTAGCAACACCAATCCATCACGCTTACATCCTGCGCAGGTTGTTTCCATGGATGTTCCATATTCATGAGGATATAAAGAAATGATTTAGCTACATTTACAGGGACGGGGACAGTCAGACACCTCGTGAAAATAACTATTCTTTGGACGGTAAAGTCAGGGGACACTCCCTCTGATGTTAGCGCAACAGGAAAGAAGATCAGGAAGTGGTTCGCTGTGGAACGGCCAACGACCAACAGGAAGGTGGTAGAAAGGACGATGGCGCTGCCCTCCGCCAAGAATGGCCCTAACGAATGTCCTATTTTCCTCTTTCTAATTATGTCCCTCTGTCACGTCGACCTGTGATTGGTTCTGGGTGATAACAGGAGCGTCAGATTAGAAAAGCCGGACACCAACAATTGCGACAATCAGAATTAGAGGGAGGAAAACGTTTCCCGTTATCTCTCAGAGTAAAATGGGAAACAGGAGTCAATTTAGAAATGTTACGAGTACATTACCACAAGGTGACAAGATGTGCCGTGAAAATCAACTTCTCGCTTCCAGGAACTTGTATTCCTCTGTTTTTATCTGAATCTTTTGCGAGTATTCCCGCTGCAAAGACTTTTTGTTAAACTTTGCTGAAGATGTGTGCTTAAAGAGAAAAATAACAAAGTTGGAGTCTTCTTCTCAGTTCTGGCAGCAGCCGGCTCGCTGATTACCCAGCTAACGGATCAAAGGTGTTTTAGCACCTGCTCCCACAGGGACGCGGCTGTGGCAGACTACTTTTAGCAGAAATCTTTTAGCGCATTCAGGGTCACATTAGCCTTGCTAGTAAGAGAAGCAGGCAAAAATGGCGGGGGGCGGGGCCTTTTTCTTTTTTGTGAATACAGTGAAGCGAGCAGGGAAAATGCTCACTGCAAAGTTCCGTGTCGCGGTTTAATCTCCAGAGCAGCATGGCACGGTGCAGAAATGTGATAGGAAGACGGAGGTGGCTCAGTCAGAGACCCGCCGACGCTCCGGAGCCCATCCAGCCTATTTGTTTCTGAATGCGCTCAAAAAGAAGGTCCAGATGCTCAGCCCGAGAGGAGAACACGCAAAAAGCAGCAGACGCTGCTTTTCATTTTCTCACTTCTCTCTGAAATCCTTGCAAATGGTTTTACGTTGCCAAGTCGCATTGTTAGAATGCTGATGGATGCCAACTGTTTTGGAAATTGGCGAGGAAATAGCTAAAACAAACATCTGAGGCAGCGGCTGGAACGGGGCCGTTTTTATATCAAAGACACTCCACGTGCAACGACAACAAAACTGATATTAAAGTTTAATGCCGTGGCTTCGATGCAGCGCTCGTGTGGTCAGCGCACGGCCACGCGGGGCGGCGCCACCCGCTTCCCACATGAAAGCTAATAGTTTTCCTCTTTGACATCATCCAGATTCTCCGGTGCAAAAAAGTGGTTTGGCCTCCGGCACAGACCGGTGGTGTCCCGCTTAACCTTCAGCCGGTTCATTATTTATGAGCCAAAAACAGTAAATTTAAGGACAACTCATTCAGTCGCCTCGGAAACAGAATCACTTCACATTTTCTTCTGAACATTTTTCTCGACCAGCTGCAAAAAGCTCAAGATCGGGTCGTTTTGCTAACCTTGCCGGTGCAGCAGAGGCGGGACATCCCTCCGCTCTCCCCTCTGGTTTGTTGGTAATTGTACTTTGGAGCTGAACATTGTGGTTTGGCTTTGAAAAGCTGTGCTGGAAAAAAATTCATCTCGACTATCCAGTTTTTCAGGCTATGAATCCAACCGGAATTGAATCAGTCAAAAAATGCATTATGAATAAGAAAAATAGCATTTAGATTGTGGCATTTTTACGAGACAACGTTTGTTGCCACAATCCAGGACAGGAGGCTCGCACGCTGTGGCCGTGTACCACCAGAACGTGGTGTGAACACTCCTGTAGCCTTGCAGTGTGAACGCCCACACTTCCTGACGATCACGTACGCAGCTCGAGATCGGGCCGAGCGCCTCGCTGACTCGGAAAGCCGGGCAGTGGGAACCCGGATTACGCTGCTCCAACAACTATGACGTTCTGCTTCCAGTAAATGACATGGTATGACCATGTGACCGTTCTCAGGTACAGCGGATTCATACATCAGCTCCCACCAGACTCTCCTGCCTCCCTGTGACCGACGCGACCTACACCTGCAGCGCTCATGTGGCTTCGTAGAAGCATCTGTTTACCGCATTAAATCTCAATCAAGAAATTGGAAAATAAAAAGTTTCTGCAGCAGGCTGCAGCGAGCAGAACCGCCCCAAGACGGGTTACTGTGTCCCGCACCTCATAGATCGCTAACTGCAAAGTGCCGGATCTGTTTCCCCGCCTATCGCCATGGGAGCTCGTTTATACAAACAAATCTGAAGGCAGGATCTGAGAATGTACTAATGGCTCCTGCTTGCTGGGCCCACACGGGTCAAATCGATGAGAAGCTTCGGCTTTGAGCGCTCCTCTAATGTATTGCCAAGGGTTTTCCTGTGTCACCCAATTTACAAGTTTGGAGATTTGTACATGCCAATAGGCCAGAGCTCAAACTTCTGATTTTTCCTGCTCAGGCTCATCAAAAAGAGGTGGCTAATATAAACGCTGCAGCTGGAACAGGAGCGCGCCGACAGCGGGGCTGGCACCGATTAATTGGGCGTAGATCGATTCTGGTGATTAAAACGGCTTTAAAGTCGTCAGCAATGGCAAAAGTTGCAGCTGCTCTTTTCATTTTCAGGGGGAGGCTGAGGTGCCTTCACGGCCCGCGCGCTGACAGAATCATTTGTCATTTTAACGCCTCGGCGGCTTAAATAATTCATGGCGAGATTTGACCGTCGGTGATTTAGAACAACAAAAAAAAGAGGCCTCATTAAAAATGTATTGAATGTGCTGCAGGTGACTCTTAACCCCGCGCAGGTAGGAGGAGTAGATAAACATTCAAACAGCCCACTCGTACGCTTGTTGGGAAGAAAAAAACATCGTTTTTGACGTCTCGATGTGTTTGCATCGCGTTAGTTTTGGGCTACATGAGCACAAAAACAATTGCTGATCACATTAGCTTGACCTGAGCATGAACAAGCACACAACAAGACGCTAAAAGCAGCTTCCCCTGCGGATAATGCTAATAATGCTAATGTGTGGGGTTTTAAAGGTAAATGCTATCGATCCCAAGGAGGCGGGAGGAAAAGTAGAGCAACTAAAACACCTATTTGGGCTGAAGCGGCACCGTTTTAAAGACGATGTTCACAGATATGCAAAGACTCCGCCTCCGTACTCTTCATGTCAAGTGTTTTTTCTAAAGTTAGCGCTCCTGTTGCGTATTTGTATGCGTCGAGAGTGCGGCGGAGCGCAGACGTGGTCCTCGAGGGTCTCTCAACAGCCCCGTTTGCTTCTCGGTGTCACTCACTTCCCTTGCTCTGTGAGTTTTCTCTTCCTCCGCGGACCCTTGAGGGGCCACAAAATAAAAAGAAGAAGAAAAAAAACCCTGTGGTTTATGTACACTTAATATCTCTGCCGCTGTTGTCTAAGGAGGACCTGGACGGTTCTCCCAGCGGAGAACAGCACATCATTTTCTCCTGTCAAGCCTTCTGTTAGGCCTCATCACGGAGAGCAAGCACTCAGGATCCGTGATATTATTAGTCTCTCAGGGAAGGTTGTGCTTTCAATTTTCCCCACAATGTTGCCCCGAGTTGAGGTTCTACAACGTGAGGAGAAAACGAAGGAAACTGTCAGGAAAAGGACCTAGCGCGAAAACACTCGGTGTGTTTATAAGGTGGATACGACGCGTTTCTGCCACCGGAAATACGCCGACAAGAGTTTGTGTTGGTGGGGGAACGGCCACTAGGTGCAGCTGTTTCTGGAGGAAATATTCAAGAAGCAGAGGAGAACCAACTGACCGTGGTTTGTTTTACTTGCAAATCCACAGAACACACCATCCCGCCTCTCTCCGGATCACTGGAATTCTTTTATTACGGATACCTGGAAAGTCCTTTATTCTTCCGCACAATGCTACGATACCGGCACCGAGGTTCCCGGGTTTGATACCAACATTTGCACCTCAAAAGCAGCCAGAGAAGCAGCTCGCAAACAACATCAATGGAGAACAACCTCCTCTCTTTTTTTCCCGTTCCCTCCGACACACACCTGCTCCGATCCGAGGCATCCGAGTAAAAGAAAGGTGCTGCTGCTGCTGTATTTTCAACGGGGCTGCACGGTTCAATCCCGCTCTCACTTTCAAAGCCCAGGGCCTAATCCCCGCGCTGGTGAAGGCGTTTGTTTGAGGATCGCCCTCACCGCCGCCGCCTGGCTCCCTGTCCTTGGTCTGCCCTCCAAAAGGAGTATTGGCAGATCTTCACTCAGGACTCCTCTTTTAAAAGCCTTCTCTCTTTCAAAAATACAGAAAAAAAGAAACTGCTGTTCCTTTAATCCCCTTCTGCCGAACACTTAAAAGATTCTGTTCTGCGGCAGAGAGAAAAGTCAATAGTGAGCGCTAGCGAAGGAATATAGCAACTAGCTGCAAACTTGCCGCGCTCGCATTGTAACCTGATCATTAAAAACATTCCCAGAGCTCAAAATCAACAGATTGTGTCCGATCGGTCGGAATTTTAATGAACTCTGACCGAGCAAAACACAAAGTCCTTAGCTTGTTCCCGCTAACTTTTTGAGCCTTTCAAGCTGCTGCCACATTTGGGTCTTTCTGCAATACGGCATCTCGATGACAACGCGCCTGTGGCTACAGAAGAAGAGGCTAGCAGTTAGCATCATGACAAGACTAGCTGCAGACTGGGATTGAGTCAGTAAAGCAGAGTTCCTCTAAATCCCTGAAAACAGCGGACCAACAGGTGGAGGACAGCCTCCCAGACGAGTGCGGACCTGACGGCACCGTCTTCGCCACCTCATTAGGAGCGCTCAGGTTGAGCTGGGCCAATCCCAGCCCCCGCGTACGGCCGCTACCCTCTGAGAAAGAATTTCTGTCTAACAAGGTCCAAAAGTGGAACGCTGACCGTTTCAAAGTCCGACGGTTTTCACTCGTCTTCAGCACTTTGGTTCAACCTGCTTCCAGGCGTCGGAGGGCTGGAGCCCAGCTGCTCCCCGGCCCGCTGGGAGGAATCCTGACGCTCTGAAACCAGGGAAAATAATCTCAATACTTGCGTCAGTTTTTATCACTCTTTGCCGTCAGCGTGCACGAGTCCGTGCATATTGAGCAGTCTGACTCCAACAGCGTCAGCATTTACAGGCTGGGCTTTTGAAACCCTTTCTGACTGGAAAGCCGGTTTTTCACAGTCTTGGTTGACTCATTCTCGCCGTAGCCGCCGAAGGAGAGGGAGAGCTGCCAGCGACCGTGGAGGGAGGAGCGGAAAAGGCTCGGATTTGGGAATACACCGACATCTCGCTCCCAAAGAAACAAGCGCCAGATCCGTTTGCAGCAGACAGATGCCACAGAGGCGTGTTCTCCTCCGAGCTCCGAAACACCCCAAACGCAGCGACTCGGACTCATTAGCGGCGGCCGTGTTCCCGGCTCTTAACCACAATTACATTTATCTCGTTTGCTTGGCGATGGCGGGGGGATCCAGGTGGGCCGTGCAGGAATCCTGTCCGCCAGCGGGTGAGATTGATGTAGCTGTGACAGCTGCTGAACGTGAAAACGGGGGAGGCCTCTGGGGTTATATTTATTCATAAACAAGCGGGAAAGCTCTGCGGCTGGAGCCGGATATTCGGTTCCTCCACCTAAGGATTGTTGACATCGAATGTGTAAATACCCAGATCATTCCCCATGGAGGGAGTAGGGGGGGTTCTGGTGTAGCTAACGGCAAGTTCTGCTCAAACACGGGAGAACGGTGAGGAGAAAATCTCATCAGGTGGTGTTCCAGCCTCAGATTAGGGATGAACACCGGAATAATTGACTGTAGAAAACCAGTAAGTCACCGGCTCAGAAATCCGCTCCGGCAAACAACTAATTTCTTTTTAAAACAGTCCTGATAAACTGATGGAATTAGGTTCTTAATTGACTCGAAGCTGGAACCTTGAAACCCCAGAAAGCTCCTGACTCTGTTTTTCGTCCTTGTTTGTGATTCAGATGATTTTTCCGTGCCGTTTCCTCTCACAGCGAGCGCGGAGCGAGAGCGAATGCTCGGCCAAGCGTCTCAGTACGTGCCGCGTACGGGAGGCTCTCGGAAACCTTTCCCCCCTCAGACAACAACGCCGCCGTTTATGCTCGGGTGGAACCTCGACGCTGCTGTGAAATAAGCTTACGCAGGTGGGCGGAGGATGTTTTCACCATCTCCCCCTCAGGGCAGCAGCACCTTCAGAACATCTGAGAACACTTTCAAAGGCTTTTGTTCCCTGTTTTCTACTCTTCACTTGGGGAACCTGGCGGTTCCAGGAGCCTGTGACCTTGAGCGTGACCAAACTCGCCGAGACCTGAAAGTTGGCACAGCACCTTATAAAATTAGCAGGAACGCTGTCCCTTCCAGGCTTGGACTCCTCCCGGGGTCCTACATCTGGAGAGCGGCTTGTAATGGAAATGTCAGGCTTGCTACGCATGGCGGGGCCTACGTACGGCGCCTTTGATGGTTCCCTCAGACGGACCGTATCTCTCCTCACTCCCCCGCAGTGCTGCTGCACAGGCCTGATACTCATCTGAGTCAGATTGGAGGTAAACAACAGGCGAGCTTTGTGTCCAGCTAGAGAATAGATATCACCGCGGCGACGCACGATTTGCATAGGCAGCACAAAAGGATTATGCTCTGATCTGAGGGGAAAAAAACATTAAAAATGCCTCTCCGCGACTCATCAGCACCTCAAACCGTCATGAATGTGTTGTTGTTGTTTTTTTTTTAAAGTGATTCCAACCAGCAAATCCCAATCAGACAGTTATCCTGATGGCATGAAAAACGCCTCGGCTTCACATTCAAATATCTGTTGTCGCAACTTTTATCAATGACAGGCAGACGCGGCACGTCAGGCGAGCATTAGCCGATATCGCGGACTCGGAGAAGCTTCAGTCAGCGCACAAACAACCTCTCAGCTCCACTTTTTCGCTTGTTTATTTAAATTCTAGCCGGTGCTATGACAGACAGCGCGTTTATTCGAGTAGTTTTTGAGGAAACGGACCGGTTGACAAAACTGCTCCGGCTACGCTAGCTGAACGGGGATTCCCGGCTCAGCAGCCAACACCAGGAGAGGTTTTTCCCTGCGACCGATCACCTGAGG
Source organism: Tetraodon nigroviridis (assembly GCA_000180735.1). Lineage (NCBI taxonomy): Eukaryota > Metazoa > Chordata > Actinopteri > Tetraodontiformes > Tetraodontidae > Tetraodon > Tetraodon nigroviridis. Next base: position 169,419 of record CAAE01014351.1, on the reverse strand, counting down.
ACCATCAGGAAATGTGGGTTTTACTGTGACGTCCAATCACGGAGGTGCATCTACTGCAGGGGTGGGCAAACTAAGGCCCGGGGGCCACATGTGGCCCGATGAGCTGTTCAATCCGGCCCGCACAGCCTTTACAATAGGTTTTCACAAGCCAAATTAAGAAGGTTTTTAGCTTGATTGTTTAGAAAGAAGTTCAACCCCCTCTTCACTTGGCATGCTAACATGTTCTAGTCCATGTTAATAGTCTAATATATTAATAATCCATCACATATTTTAGTTAACCTCCAATCCTCATTTGGGGGCTGGCCCCTTCATCAAGATCTAAAACCCAATGTGGCCCTTCAGGCAAAATAATTGCCCACCTCTGATCTACTGGGATATTAGCTGAGCAGCCACGAGAACGAGTCGGTTTCGGTTGTTCTGGGAAAAGTTTAGCTAGCCGGAGGCATCAGAGGTAAATGTGCAGGTCAGTCTTGTTTCCTGGATAAATCAGAAGGCCATTGTTCTGACTCAGTAAACTTTATCTAACTGTTAAAGAGACAAGACCTACAATAAAATGACTTCCTAGCAGGTAGCCGCCTAGCTTCTTTAGCACGGCCCTGTAAGCTACAGCTACATTTTTTTTTCAAATCTGCAGGCAGTGCCTCTGCAGTTTGGCCCGCAGGGCTGCCGGCTTCCTTTTCCCGCGGGATGAATCCCAGTGACTCGTCTCAGATGGCTGTTTAGACGAGTCCTGTGGGATTGGAGCCCCAGTGGGCCCCCGTCGGCAGCAGAAAGTAGCCCTTTTTTGTGTCTGGCTGCGTTCAGATGAAGAGAAAAACAGCACAAGGTGCAGCTTTGCTACAGAAATGAAGTCTTTTATATTTTTCGGTAGCTTTAAAAATTGCGCCAGCGTTTTTCCGACACCTTCATCGGCTCCCCTCGAAGCCCCGGTTCCCTCGCTGACGGGTTGTTTGATACCCCCGGAGATAATTTGATGGAAAACGTATTTCATTTCCACATCATACCACACTGGCTGTAATTAATTGTTCTGCCGTCTGCCGTGCCATAGTTCAGCAACTCCTTTGTGCCGTTGCGAGCTCGTTAGCGTTCCGTGATATTGGATGCCCCGTTGGAGCTGCTAACAGATGCCGCTGTCTCCTAAAAACACTCATGTACGCGACAGGTAAACATGCAAAACAATAAATAAAAGTTGTCATTAATAAACATGAGCTTGTATTAATTTATCAGCCTGCCTGACGGCATTTGGAGGATTTTTAAGGAAAACCGAGCTAATTGGAGCGCTGAGGATGCTGCTCTTCCTAAGGTAGGAGTCTTTGTGACTCCCACTCATCGTGCTTTTCACCTTGACCGCCACATTCAGTAGACATTGAACACATCGCAGCTAGTGGCCGTAGCAGGGCTAACTCCGTCCCTTCATGCTCCACAGCTCTCTCTATTCCCAAAAACGAAGGGGCAAACTTGACCAAAACAGTGCCACACACCACCGGTGTGCACGTGTACGTTTGTCCTAGATGCCGGCGGTCGAACATTAAGGGAAATTAGGATAAAAATAACGGCTAACAGGGCTTTACCCACACACACCTGACAGGAAGGGAGTCAGGGTCAAGAGAAAAACAAGCTAAAGTGCTCGGAACGCCACGTAAGTCCTGTCGGGGACTTAACACGACCCAGATGACAAAAAATATTAGCAGCCCCATCTCACCGACGCAGACAAAGTTCACATCGGGGCGTCAGTCCCCAGCCGTTCCAGACCGTCAGCGAGGCAGAGATGATGAGCCGGGACGTCGTTAATTAGCCCCTGTCAGGAAATGACATTCTAATCACGTGTTTCTGGTAATTATTCCACCTTTCCAATCTCAGCTTCAGTCCACATGAAAGGACGCGCCGCTAACAGTGAAGGGCTGCAGCCGCGGCCGCGCCGCTACCGGTGGAAGCAGTAAAAGCTGCTTCCACCCTCCATTTTCAAGCTCTGAAGGACCATAATGCGGGAATAGAAAAACATTTTTACATTTTATCATCTCAGGAGCATTAAAGTGGGGGGGAGCGTGTTTACGAGGGCTGGCGGTGTCTCGGCGCTGGCCAGCGTGCACTTATCTGCTCGTGTACCAACCTTTCGGAGGGCGGCCCCGCCTCCCCGAACTCCCAGCAATTGAGCTGGTTATATGTGAAATTAAAAAGGGAAAAATGATTAAACAGCCGGCTGAAGCCAGACGCCGCGCCCGGGCCTCGGCGGGGGAGTCGCATTCATCCCGTCTCAGCAGAGCTGATGCGTTGACACGTTTCAGAGGGAGTATCCGTGCACGGTGAGACGCGCAGGCACGTGTCGCGTGTGCAGGGAGGCGATACGGCAGCACAGAAGCAGAGCACGTGAGCGCGAATTCAGGACTTTCTGCTCCACAACAGGAACTCTGAGGCCAACACATCCTTTTAAGCTGTGCTAACACATGTAGCGCTTCGGGGGCGGCCATCTTGATTTCACGGTTTGCCGCGGCTCCAGCCTCGTTATACCAAAAGACGAAGATGGGTTCCTTCTCTTCAACACATCACAGCTCCATCAAACGATGCCGTTTGTGCACTTTCTCGCTGACGCAGCATCGGGGGCGGCGGCGGCGGGAGCTAAGAGGTTCTGACAGGCGCCGCTGGCATGGCAGCTGGAGCCGGAGTTTAGCTCGGCGTTGCTATCATATCCTTCATCTGCACTGCAGCAGTAACACACGGGGACGTTTTGCAGCTTACGCACGCCTGCATGCACGCGCACAACACACACACGCACACGCACATTTGCAGACTGCTCTGTCTGTTGGATATTAGCACGGTGGGGCTAAATCTCCACGATAGATGATTTCACTTGTCTGGATAAAAGAACGACAGCCAACAGAAGCCGGAGACAAACAGATGGTGGAAGCGACGCCAAAACCTACAGCAGTATTTGCTCCTGTTCAATCTGCATGGGCGGACGCGTCTGAATCAGCGATCTAGGCTGTCAGACGCTTCGAAACAGCTCATGCGTTTAGCGGCTGCACTTCTGAGGCAAACCTCAGGAAAAGGTCCTCCATCACGCCTGGACGCCGAGTCGACCCCGCTGACTGGAGGCGGAACAAATGTGCTGCCACCTTGCCTGGAAGAGGAATAAATATGGATGCGCTCCAGTGGCCTCGTACGTTAATTAAATACACGCTTATTGAAATTCGATGACAGCTGGAATTTTGCAGCGAGCGAGGGATCTGGCGTCTCCCCAAGAGTGTAAAACATAATTGCTCAACAGCAAAAAGTAACACACAATTAGTTGGGGAGGTTTAATTAATATTGCTTGGGCGAGCTCCTCGGTTTGCATGCGACTCGCCGGGCTATTGTTGGGATGCGGTGGATGCGGCGCTGGGAGCTGATGAGAGCGGCTGACACCTACAGCCGGGGCCTGTGATTGGAGCTGTGACCCCCCGAGCTAGCAGATGGCGAAGTCCTGGCATCACAGAGAAAACTGTGGATTTGCAGAGGTGCAGAGTTCGGGTGCTAGAATTAAATGCTAAAAGCGCCATGCTAGGCTACACAAGACTGTCTCCGGAACATTTTAGGCCTGGAAAGAACATTCAGATACAGCTGGGAGCCAAATAACATCATTGGATGATCTGGTTGGTAGCAATCACCTCCAGCTCGCCAAACCCCCCTGAACTGGTCTAACTGGGACCACCATGTCCGTCCAGCTCAGGATCCCCTCCGTCTTTGTCCTCCTCCCACAGTCACACCTGAAGCTCTTTAAACTCTGCGGCTGCGGCTGCGGCTCCGTGTATCACTGTCTCTTAAACGGCTCGGCGCAGCTTAAGGACAACAACACGCTTTGTTTTCAGCCACGGCGCCGAACATTAAAAAGCAATTTACCGGCGGAGCGATTGAGCCGACCTGCGATCATTCCCTCGTTGTCGCGCCTCCGGCGGATTGTTATTGTCATTGAGTGGTTAGGGTGGGGGGACCTCTGGCAGGAGGCGGGGGTGGAAGTCTCACACTTTATTGAACTGGGCTCCACAAAAGGCGAATGAAAGTGACGGGTTAAAACAAAAGTAAAGCGGGGATTACTGTAACGATCGCCGCAGAGTGCTTTCATTAGTCTTTAAATCACATGTGAACAAAAAGAAGAAAGATTACCTCACAGGCTGAAGATTATTGATCGGCGGGTCTGCCCGGCCTTAAAAGGTGTCCTGAAAGCCATCTGGCTCGACTCGGCCCAATCAAGCCTGAGAACCTTTGCCCGTTTCCCTGGGATCAAAATTAAATCTCCGAGTGGCCGCCAGAAAGCAAAACAAAACGATTGAAAAGCTGAAAACTGTTTTCGCCTTCTCTGAGGACAATTTAACCTCTGACCTCTGCCAGCGTTACCCATCAGGGCTAATGCCTCTCATCCAAAAGATTTGATCTCAAAGCTACTTAGGCGGCATCAGCGCGACTCGGACCCGCGTCTGCTGCTGCTGATTGATCTCTGTTGCTGCTGCGGGTTTATCCTGTATGATATCAGCTGTAGCAAGAGGTCAACAAACATTCCTCCAGCCTCCCCGGAGCCCAAGGACAAACCGGAAATTAGCTTTAGCAGCTGTAGCTAGATTAATATAAAGCACAAACGTTCTCTGTTGGCGCGAGGGAACAACCCGGAGACAGGATTTGTCAGGGAACCGGGTTAATATATTTAGCTATAAGATGTGATTTAAATAGGCTGGGAAGGCTAGCGAGCCGTGTAGCTCAAACCACCGTCACCATGGAAAAAGGTCAGTGATCAGTGATGAGGAGCAGGCTTTTTCTTTAAATCGAGGAGGAAATGTTTAAAATGATGATGAGCTGCTTGGTATGCCGCCGCCGCCGCCGCCGCCGTCTCGCCGATCAGGACACCTTTGTGAAATGAATTCAAATATTGACACAGCAGTCACACGTGAATAGCGGGATTTACCGGATGGAAGTCTGCCTGGTCTAATCACGGTGTCAGTTACATTTCTGCTCTTTAATAAATAACCACCCGCGAGATCTGTGGCGAATGAGCTGATGTCTTCATATTGTGATTAATTTCTCATACGGTCACAGAAGTGATTACATTATTGACGTAGCCGCTGTCAATTTCCCACGGATAGAAGAGTAACTGGCTCCTGGCAAATGATTACTTTATTAGGCACAGACGGAACAATGTGTTCCACGCCTGCCTCTCACTGGGGGCTTATTTCTGGATTCTTTTTTTAAAGTGAGGGCGACTGAGGCTACAAAGTTAAACCTTTGACCTGCTTTCATCTAAAACCTGTTTCCCATTTAAACCTTTTCCTCCTCCAGACCTTCACAAACAACTGATCAGAACAAGCTGAACTCAAGAATGTGTAAGTTAGAGCCAAACTTGACTAAATGTATGGATGGATTGCTTCAAATTGTAGCCTACAAAAACCCAGAGGGGGGAGGAAACCAGGAACAAACCCCCCAATTAGCGTGCTTTCCCTCCAGGTTGACGCCTTTCGACCGAGTCGTTGCTGCTTCAGGACGGAATAAATTAAAACCAAATTCGAGCCTCACGTTTCCCAGCAAAGATGATAATTTTCGAGGCAATTAAGAAAAGTTAGACGGCAAGGTCAGCGCATTCTCGCGGGGGAAGCAGAATGATAAAAAACCAACGTGGCGCTTTTGGGGGCGATGGAAATTGCTAGTTGTCAGCTGTCCTACAAGCTCGGGTAATTGACCCAGCGTTGGGAACAGATCACCGATATCAAAGAGTCATTAAGCTGGCTAAAAATAGCTTCCCTTGGGGAAAAGTTTGCTAAATGCTAATTTCTTAAAACTGCATGTGGATCGCCAACAGTTGTATCTACCTTAAATGTCAACGATGCTATTATGCCTGACACAGTCCATTTGTCAGGAGCGGTCCTCACATGAACGCTAAAATAATGACAATTGCTCCTTGTTCAGTTTGAATCTCATGTTTAGATCTATAGACCACCGATAAAACACAGTCGTACTCAGAATAAGTTTAAAATAAGGAACCTTGGCTGGCGGTGAGGGCTACCGGTGGAATAAAATCCTGAGCTGCAACCGAGCCAACCGTAATTTTATCTAGAAAGCAACAGCCTCGCTTCGCAGCGCCGAGCAATTAATAAAAGGTCGACAACTTCACCTCGAGATCGAGTGTGATTTTCCAAAGCTCAACAGGAGCCCCGCAGACGAGACGACAAAGAGGAGTTCCACGTCAGAAATGACCCAAAAGAAAAGGAAAAGAGCCGCCGAATTCATCCGGGGCACCTCGACTTCAATTTGCCGTCAGTTTGTCACCTTATTAAAGCGCGAACACTTAACCTGACTTCTGAGGACAACGAGTCCAGACACGAGTGGGAGAGGTGTTAAAGGTGGTAAAGTTCCAGAACTTTGTAATGTGAATCGCAACTACTGGTGAGTTTGGTAAATGAGCCCAGCTCAGAGTGTAAACCATCATCACAACAGGAAGTATCCATCAAAATTACTGGTTTAATACGAAAATAAAAGCCTCACCACGAGGCTGGAAGAAAGGCCTCCAACACAGGCAGGAGAAGAGGGGAGAGTTCCAAGACAAAAGGCCACCAATACACAGAACTGACAGAAGAATCCTGGAGGGCTAACGTGACCATTTGGGATGAAAGTATGAGGAAACCTCCGATTTTACAGTCAGAATCCACAAAACTCACAGCCCTCACACTTTTTTTCCTTTTTTTTTTTTGAGGTTATTGAGAGTACAGAAGCAGATGGATTCTTCCGCGGGAGCCGGCTGAGTTCCAATTTCCAAGTTTCACTTTGATTAAAAAAAAGAAGAAGTGCTAAAGTTATGAATAAAAAAAAAATGGAGTAAAATGCTTCAGGGGCTAATGGTGCTTTCTAGAGAAGACCTGATCCCCAAAGAGCAGCAGCGAGTTGCCCCGTTATCCTAGCTTCTGCCTGGGCCTTCGTCAATCGCACTTCACTCATCTTTGCTATTCAATTATTGAGGAGCACAAAGCGCATTAATGGCCATCTGATGCCGATTAAAGCCAGAGAGTCGTGATTCATGTACACTGGCCGCTGGGGAGCGACGCATGGGAGGACTTTGGAGGAGCAGAGGGGGGAGCGTGAAAAGTATCGACATGATACTTTGTGGTATTAGACTTGCACAAATGTTCCTACGCAAAAAGTCTGACGTATAAAAGTGCATTGCTTCAAAAAGCTAACAACTGCTATTTGACAGAATTGACTAGCCTCTTATATACAATTACAGGCAGGCTTGTTTACCTAGCAAGGCAGCAAATGCTAAACTATCTATTCTATTCTATTCTATCACGCCAGGATAGACACATTTAGGCCAAATTTGCACCAAGCAAATATCAGGATGAGGCCGGTGTGCAGAGCATCTGTAGCAACCCAGTAACGTAGCAGGCACCCACAGCTAAAATCTTCCTGGTTGCCACCAATGCTAACGCCTCAAAGCCCCAAGCGGAGCTGAGTATGTGTCAAGGTTCTTGGGCTAAACGCCGTTATTGCTGCCGGACCTGAGACGACTCAACCCAACAATCTGAGCAGGAACACTGAAGAGCACTAATGAGGTTTTGAGGAGGCCCCTTATTAGACTCTCCATTTGCAATTAACCTCTCATAACTGGCCTCCCGTTAGCGAGCGGTCCAGCAGCCTTGACCGGCCTCTAACGCGCGCAGACCATCGATCACAGAACAATAACGGCCACTGGGTCCGAACGCCGACGGGCTCGACAGCTGATCTCCTTTCCTCACCAACCCCGCTTTATTAATTTGATGAACAAATGCGACCGTGAAGAGGAACAAATGATGAGGGAAACATCAAAGGTGTGAACAAACGATATAATGATACATACACTAAAAAAGAAGCGACTGGCTTTTATGATCCATGCTAATTTGATGCGGGAGCCATGTACAGTCAGATATGTGGAGGCTAAAAATAGAAACGTCTTGTATTTGATGAGGGGAAAGTGTTCAGGGAGCCGACATTATCCAACTGCTGCTTCTTGTTAACCTAAAATATGCTGAATGCTTCATTCTTCAAACAAACTTGCTCCTTTGATCATTCTCAGGTCCTCGGAAGTGCAGAGCAACAATGGTAAACATGCTAATTTATTCCAAAGAAAGGTTGTAGCATGTATTTACAATATAATCTGAATCACCTAAGGGAATTCTGGCTCCATCTTTCTGCTGGGTGAAGAGTGAGAGCGCCCCCTGTGGCGGTCCAGCCAAATGCGACATCAGCCCAGGATGGAGCAAACAGACAAAGAACCCCGCTGGTTTGCTTTTGTGGCCTTATCTGGTCCGGGCCAGCTCGAGGTGCATCATGGGAGGCTGCGTGACAGAGATCCAGCGTATAGCCTGTGTTAGCGAGCGTGGGGACTCGCTATCGCAGCTGGATCTCCAGGTCGTTTACCAGGGTGGGCGGTTTCATTAGTCTTCTTTGCAACAATACTCGCTGATTGCCATCTTGTTTCTCGGTGATTTATAATTCAACCCCCTCGGAGTTTGCAGAAATACCTAAAGCAACTGCTCAAATAAGATAAGAAGGGCTCTTTATGTATGGTGTTGTCGGTGGCGTACATCAGAGAGCGAGAGAAAGGGGGAGCGAGAGGCGCCTCGGGGTGACGCGCTACTCTCGTTTTTTTGCAAGCATTTACAGTTTTTGCCGGGGAAGCAGGAGGCTGCTTCCAACTTCTGAAAAACAACAACAATCGGCTGCAAATGAATGAGACAGTTTGTCAGGTTCAATCTGGTTAACACGCGACGCAACGCCACCTTTGGAGAACAGAGCAAATCCAGGCAGATTCGTCGTGGTTTTGTCATTTCAGAGGGGAAGGGCTTTTCATCACGCCGACATTTGCATTCAACTGCGCAACTCCTCCAACAACAAACACAGCTGGGGGGGTCATAAGGCAGAGCGAGGCTGCGGGAGGCAGCATTTAGGTGGAAAGAAAGAGGCAATGTCTTTAAAAAGGTAATAAAAGTAATTAAAGGTGGAAAAAAGAGGCTTCTTAATCACTGATACGTTAAAGTTGCTTAATAAAGAGCCCATTCCAAGGCATCAAGGCTGATGCACCCTAACGCCAGCCCACTAAGTGAACGCAGGGCCATGAATTATGCACGGGAACTTTCATAATGCCACAAAACAGCTAATGGGCCACGCGTTTGTTCTGAGCAGCACCGACACCGCAGAGTACGCACGCCGGCGTGCACACGCCTCCGATGGAGCCTGCAGCAAAACGCCAGAGGGCGGTTTTGACTCACGACGCTGAAAACACAAACAAGAACTTTAATTTGTTTTACAGACTTAGAACCGGTGGAGCGTTGGCGGAGGGTTAAATCGTATTTACTGTCCTCTAGTGGCAGGTTGGTGTACAGTTGCAAGCTAAACGGCCAGTCGTTGAAGTCAAATACATTTGTTTATCTAGGTTGCCGCACAAATCAGGACGTATGTTTGATTGGAGTGGCTGAAATCAGTTCAAACAGAAATGGGGAAATAAAGACTGCAGATGTTCTTTTTATGGATTCAGGACACCATCATACCCTTGATTTCACTTGATCGAGTAGGAAAATTAGCAGATAAATGTGCCTCCAGGGTATTAAAACCCACATTTACTGCTGGACCTCTCAAAGGGAGATGAGCAAAAGACCAATCAATAACGCCTCGTTCCTCGTCCCTGCCTGGTCCCTCTCTGAACTTGGCCACGTCTCGCCGCATTAGCTCCCCCTCGACATGAACGGATCGGCTCATTAGGGGTATGTAGGCCAGAGCGTCTCACCGTCCCCGCCGCTCCCTCCAACAAGAGGGGACATAACAGGAATTATCGGAGCCCCTTAGCATCAGAGAGTCTGTTTGGATGAGGAGAATAGCCCCGAGCTCATCTTCACAGACGGCAGAGCGCACGGCTACGCTAGACGTAGCACGGCCACGTCGGCCCTCCAGGCACCAAAATAGACGTAGACCAAAAACAATCCAGGCGACCCCTCAGCCCTCAAAACTTTGTACGAGCCGCTAATTGGTCTTTTTATTTTCTCGTCCTGTCTCATCCTGTATGCATTAAAAATGGCCTTCGTTTACAAATAGAACAACAACAAAGTGCAGCGAGCTAGCCTCAACATTAGGTCGCGGCTAACAATCGTTAATTTCTGAAGCAGAAACATTTTGCCACCTAGGTGAAGAAAATAAGCCTGAACTTGTCAAAGCTGAGCTTTTGCACCTGCTTTCTGAAGCAGTTATAAGCAAAACAACTTCATCCGAGATTAGCACAGCTCCAAAAGTGTTAGGTTACATAGCTAGCAGCACCTTCTGGGGTGGCGGCTTGATTTTGGACCAGACGGAGGTTTGGCTTGATGCAGACGTTCTGGTTCTATTAGCGCCAGTTATGCTGGTGTGAGAGGAGAGCCAAACGCTTTTCGGCTTGTTTTCCGAGAGGAGAGAAAAGAAATCCGAGTGTTCCATGCTGATATTTAAGGATGCCTACGGTTTCGGGAGGAAAAAAGCAAAAGTCTAAAAGTGCACAGGCAACTGCAAAATAATGATGTTGGTGAGTAGTGATAAAGGAAGTCTCTGAGGCTACGCTAGCCGGTAAGGATGTGGAAGCTTATCGGCTGAACGACGTGAGATTTACTGGGAAGCAGCAAACAAACAGACCCACAGGAACGTGGGGCTCTTGTTGCCCCGCGGGGCCCGGGGTGCCAATCTTTGACACATGTTTTAGCCACAAAAATGATGACACAAGGCTAAGAGAAAAGGAGCTAATCATGGGACCGGACAGTCGCCGCCTCAGGAATTCAACACGCGAGAGCCGAAAAGGGCAACTGGGCAAAGCAAAGCAGAGGCCAGGCCAGGCCAATCAAAGAGGAGCGCAGATGAAGGGCAGACGGAGGAGGACGGAGGAGGACGGAGGCAAACAATAACACGGAAGGTCCCTCCACCTTTGCCCAATCACTTAGCGGAGGTGTGTTTTAGAAGATTGGGTTATTAACCCCTGTGGACACGCTTCCACATCATCATCAAAGCGATGCAAATCAAAGCGGCATGTTTGTGTTTTGTCAAAGGGGAGACGAGGAGCAATTTAATCTGGGCCTGGAATTGAACTCTTCTTTTTTTGTTTTCGGTGCAGCCTTGGCAGCTCCTAAATACGATCCTGAAGATTGTCTGTCAGAAGGATAAAAAATTATTTTCGGTACCGAGTTTTCATCTGCGGCCGACTTGATGTGGAAGAAGAGATATTTTTGCAAAAGTACACATGCAGGAATTCTATACATACATTTCCCAGTGTCCCAGATTTCATGAAACCTGCGAGGGAGGGAGGGAGGGAAGAAAATAAGAGGAGAAAAAGGGAAGTGGGGACACCAGGGATCTGATTTCTTATTCCTCTGTTTTTGCCTCCCCTGTCTCAGGAAGATTCCACAGGTCTGAATTATTAATTTGCTCTCTGCATTCGATTTGTTCGGCTTGTCACTGTTATTGAATTATATGCAGTCTGGCGTCCTTTGGAGGGACTTATTTTAATTCAATATCTTCACTTTCTCCATTTGGTCGACAACATATTTGGTGACTTCGTGTTCTAAATTGGGTTTGATTTAGGAGCAAGATGCAGATTTGAAAGCTATTTTCAGGAAGATGGTGTTTTTAGTATCAAAGCTCTCAAAGTTGCAGAGAAACTTGGGCTTTCTTAAGCCAACAACACGTGCCTTAACTTTTCCAGCTAGTCTGATGCGTAAAAATGGCATCCAAAAGTGTAAACGAAGGTCTTCCAGCTGAAAGAAAACATCAAAGCAGCTGAAAATCAAAGCAAAACTCTAAAGAAATGCCACATGAGCGCGTCTGAGCAACACGGTTAGCCACCTGTGCGCACATTAAAAGTTAAAGTTGAGTCAGATGAAAGTTAAGAGTCCTAATTTAAATGTTTTTCACTCCGACGGCTTCTAATTCAGCTAGTTACTGTGACATGTTCCACGCTGGTAGTAAATTGCGTGCCAACAGAGGAAATCCCCAAGGATCTGGTTTTAACCTCGCGGAGGCCTGACCTCGCAGAAGAGCCCACTTATTTTAAATGATTAAAATAGGGAGGCTAAGAGGCTAACAGCACTCGCCGACGAGCGCCTTATGTGAAAAATCTCCACCGCCGAGGACGGCCTGCCAGCTCTCGACCTCCGTCACCTCCTGGTGATGACATATAAAACGTGATGGTGCTGGAGTAGCACTCGTATCCCCAGATTAGCTTAGCTCAACGTCATCAGCATCCAGGTTCCGGGAAGAGAACGGCGAGATCTGCAGTAATTCACCTGCGGCGTTGCTATAACAACTGCAGTTGTTCATAATGAATCTCCTCTGCAACTTCCTTTGTCTCGGCTTGACAACAGCGCTGTGCTGCGCCGGCTGGCCCCAAGTACTTCCTTTGATCCGGCCGCAGCTTCCGATTCCAATCCCCCCCAGTCGAACGTGGCCTTTTTTATTTTTTGGAATTGAAAAACAAAAGCCGACCGGTTGAGGGTCGAGGTGCAGCCGAGGGGTTCTGCCTTCCTGTTTCACAATCACGCCTTTTAATTTTGCTGAAATCCCCCCCCGCCGCCCCCCTGCCCCCCGCGTGCCCTCCTCCCTCTCCGAGAGTGGGCTTAAGAGGAGACGGCGTATTTAAAGACCTGGAATACTTTTAGCGCTAATGTGCTGCTCAGAGAAGCGTCACGGTGCCAAGATTGACACCATTTTTTACGCAGCCCCCATTAGTGTCACTCAGCCTCCATCGCAGCACATTAAAATAAACTAATGATGTTTCTGCAGCAGGCGTCTAATGGAGGAGGATTAGCCGAGAGGGCGGCTGCTCCGTACCTGCTGTACTTTCACCTGAACGCGACACAAAGGAAAAGCTTCCGCTCTCTTGCGCCGTCACGTTAGACGGGAAAGACTCCAGGCAACGCTGCAGTGAAGGGCGCCACTCAAACCCGCCCTGAGCTGCACGGGTGGGGGATCAGCGCCAGCCAGGCGGGAACGCGGCTTAGTTCCAGCCTCAGGCCAGCCTTCACGGAGGGTCCGGTGAGGACCGTTTCTTGGACTCTGCGGACCGCGGCCCCACCGAGGCCTCCGCCCTCCGACTTTCTGCAAGGTCAGGCCTCGCTGCGCTGCATTTCTCACCGCGCTTGAACGGCGGCTCTGGAAACCAGGCTGGCATGCTGTGTGAGAACGCGTGTGGGGGAGTATCGACTGGGATCTGTTTTCCTGTTGCAGCCGATTGACTTCAGCTCATTAGATCCATCAACCTCGGGGGAATTTTTCTGAACACACACAAAGGAGATAAGCTGGGGGGATTGTGGATGATTGACCACCACGGCTCCCGCTAATGTGGACCAGGGAACTCTGCAAAGGACACACAGAAGCCTGGAACCGTTCTCACCCACATAATCTGAACGATAACAAGCTCATGGAAATGAACTAGCTTTGAAGCAGGGATGCACAACACTACTACAGGACACCAAGATATTTCATCACGTGGTCATTTGACCCCCAATCTTTTCCGTCCGGCGCTAACGAAGCAGCAGCAGCAGCAGCAGCAGCAGCAGCAGCAGCTGCAGCAGCAGCAGCAGCTGCTTCCACACACACGTGCAGAGGGACGTGCCTCCTAAAAACCCCTCTCCTCTTATCATTTAGTCATGTGCCTCCAGAATGTGCTTGTGTCACTTGCAAAATGAAATGGTTTCTCAGCGTGCTAAGCCATCGCCATGGAGACCAACGAGGTTTAAAGACGGTTCTGGTGAATGTAATGAAAGCATGAAAGGACATTATGTACGGCCTGATAAAAGTTCTCGCAGCTCGTTTCGGACCAGGAAAGGTTCTTTTAATGAGAAAACAAGATTCAGCCGGTGCAGTCGCCGGGGCCTTCCGTGTTATGAATAGCTCGGTCGCCTGCACATTACAGAAGGAAATTCAACATGTCTGCCAGGGGTACTTGGGGAAATCACATTCCTTGGTGTGTGGGAGTGTTGCTTTTTATTACCTGCCTCAGAGCTTCAAATCCAATTCCATCTCCTCACTTCTCCCTCGGCCTTCCTCTGTCAGTGTAAAGAGAACATTGGATACGGGGACGACGCGGGCTCCTGGATGGAACGGCTATAGCCTGCAGGTGGCTTTAAATTAACACCCTTCATTAAGAGCATCCATCACCTGGGATCCATAGGGAACGGCTGGGGTGCACCCATGGAGCATAAGTAAAGAGCCTGCAGAAAAATGGCACTAATGCTGAATACCTGAGCAGTTCTGGCTGAAATAATCCACCTGTCGGACTAGGGAATGTCCTCAATAGGTTATTTCGGGCAGAGGCAGGCTGTCCTGAGCGCTGGCTGTAAAACAAGCTCTTTATCCCTCAGACTTGGGAGAAAGTCTGACCGTGACAATGCCGCGGCACAATCGGAGGGCCTGCGCATTCCAAAACAGCACAGCTGCATCCTTTATGAGGTTGGGAATGTCTCAGCAGCCATCCGAGACGGAGGACAGGCCAAGCTTCTCCGGTGACAGCGAAGGCTGCTTCGTTTACATTCAGGGGGGCTGGAAGCAAACACCGCCGGGCAACTTATCCTGCCGAAACAGCGGCCACACTTGGCCGGCAGAGCGGTCCGGGAGCCGCGGGGCTAGCTGAGACGTTAGCGACGGGAAGAGGGAAAATGAGGGCTGCTCTGTGCAACGGTGGGGCGGGTTTTTGTGGGAAATCTCTGAAGGGCTTATTATTCCGGATCAGGAGGGGTTGGAGGGGCAGCGGCCATCAGAGCAGCTTTGGTGCAGCCAGACAGGTTCAACTGAATGGAAAAGCAGGGAAAAGCAGGGAAAAGCAGGGAAAAGCGGGGGGCATCTGAACCGGAGCGCTCAGTCCACTAACCCGGACGTGTCGCCCGTCTCGCTCCAAACTCACAACTGAATCAATTACGGGAAATCCTGGATCAAGCAGTGGCCACGCGATGATGTTAGAGCCCAATTAAAACGTTCAAGAATGCTCTTAATTCCTTTAATTTGACTAAAGAGTTCAGGCATCGTGTGACGGAACACATTACCTCCCCCAGCTGACGGCACGTGTAACTGACATCTCACCAATCTACATTCAGGGGCTTCAAAAGGGAATAAAATTATGAGGAAATTACAAGGCGAGTGAGTTTAAGTCCCACATGGGGAATTAAAACTTATTATCTGTGACAACCTGTCAGCCAGTGAGAACTCAAACATGAGCACAAAGCTCGGTGAGCCGCGGAGGGGAGCCGGGGAAGACAGAGTGATAAAAGAAGAGGGGAAGGGAAAGAGAAAGGGCCAGTTAGAGACATCATCTGAGTGTGGAAAAAAGGGAAAAAGCGCCTCCCGGTAGGCTGCGGAGTAAATGTCTCTGACGCGCTGTGATTTGACAAGCTTGATTCTGCGCGTGACGCCATTCCATTTGTTTTACCGCCTCTTTCAATAGTCAGGACAGTCAGTGCAGCCTGAACACACCTGGACACACCGGCTGCCCCGGGAGGACGCCAACACATCGACCAGTCTGACACGCCTGGCATCACCGTCCCTGAAACCCGTTACCAGTCTGTAAGGTCAGCCGCGGTTAGCGCCACCAGCGACATATTAGGCTAAACAGTGGCCCTGCTTGATTTTAGGGGCCCGTGCTCGCACATCCGCAGCCGTGACGTCAGCGGCGTCTGTCCCAAAGGCGAAAGTCAAACATTTTACTTGAACGTCCCCCAGGGAAATCTGCTTTGATTCGGTCCACCCACCATTAAAGCGCCACCTGGGAACGCCAACAACGCCGTTTGAAAGCGGCGCAGAAGCTTATGGAAACTTCAGAAAGAAGTTGCTTCTTAGAAGTTTGACCAACTTTAGCAAAGCCTCAGAGCACAGATACTTCTCCACCATGTGCTTTATTTATTTTTCCCGTAAGCAAATAAACTGTTGCTGTGGATTTGACCGGCAGCCTGTTTTGCTGCGGCTAACTCGCTCAATATGTGATCGGAATAACCACAAACAGCTCTGGCGAGCGCAGACCCTCCCCGTTCGGAGGTGTGGAGGAGGTGCTGGGAGAATTTTCGGCGGCTCGTTCCTCAGCTTTGTGTCATCCTGCCGACATCTGCTACATTTGCATGGCAGCTGGAGATTCTCGGATTAAGCGCTTACAAGAGTATTGCCATATCTCATTTAACAACATAATCATCTTAGAAGGAATGTGATGTTTCATCCCTGGTGCTTCACAAAGCTCCCTTCCTCTCTCTCTCCATGTTTTTCAACTCCCTCTGTCATGTCTGCGATGCTAGCACCCTCCCGACGATGACTTGAAACAGGCGGTTTTGGGTAATCTGCTACACGGGGGCAAGTTCGGATCTATATTCGTCAAGAGCCAAATCACCACTTTGCTGTACAAATTTAGCAACTCTGGGACGCCCGAAAAAAGCCTCTCTGGCACCGCGTCTTTATCGCGCTCATTTGGCTGGTATCGATCGGGCCCGGCAGCCTAATAAGAGGGTTAGCATGATTTTATTGTAACAAAGAGACTGCCGGCAAAATATGCAACACACCAAAAATTCCTAAAGTGCTTACATACGCACGCATGCACAGACACACACACACACACACACACACACACACACACCTAGTCTGTTCTCTCAGGGCTAAACCACCAAAGGATGCTGCAAAGCAATAAGTGCAAAAACAAGCTAATATCAAGCCTCATGTAAATTAGAAGCGCATGCACCAAAGTAAATTTCTAGTTTCAGGGATTGTGTTTGTGTGTATTCATCTAGGGGCCCAGAGTAATACCTCCTCTATTCCCTCAACAATTGTTTTGGGGGTCTAACGGTTCTCGCAGCTATGCTAGCTCAGCATCGCCTTCTCTAACATTCTAAAATAAATGTTAATGAAATACTGAGTTATCAGCTATGCAGCAGATATGCAGCAGGGGGCGCATGTTCCAGCTGCCGTAAACATCTGCCAGATGCAACGTTCAGACGTGTGTTGGCGCCAGCTTTGTCAGTTACTTCAGCAGCTTTGCTTTTGGAGCTGAAAAAGAGAACATCTGGTTAATTTAAGTTCTTGCAAAAAGAGGAAACGGGCTACGCGATTACACGCTTTCTTGCTCTCTGATTCATGTACGTTCTCAGAATCCACCCAGCGTTGCCTTAACGGTGGCCAAAAAAACATCTGTATAATGGCGGCGCTTCTGTCGCTCCGGAAGGGCGTGACTGTGGTATGCAAATAGCCAAACTTATCGGAAGCAGCTCATGCATTATGCTGTGCTCCTTGTCCTTTTCACCCCAGCCAGCTTGTTTAAATGCAGACATCCTCCTTTTTCCGTCTAATATCTGGTCGTAAGCAGCCCTGGGGACGGGAGCTAGCCTGAGGGAGGGGGGGAACTGCTGAACAAGCAGCGCAGGAAGCTAATAAACCTGAAAAATATCCTTCATCCATCTCCATTTGCTTCCATTCCGCCACAAATCCAACTTTCTGAGCCTCGTTTACATTATTATTTTCTTCTGGCTAAATCATATCTTATTTTTGGTAATTTATGTATTAAAATGTCTTGTTTTGTGTTACCTCTGAGTGTGGACTTTAAGACGGCAACAGTTGGGCGGCACATCTGGGCAAGGTTCTCTGGCGCGGCGGCGCTTCGCTCTCGGCAGATGTTTGACTAAGGCAGAGAAAAACAATAAAGGAAAAGATTCAATTAATTAACGTGTTTGCCAGAAGGATGTGTTGCTTCCGCTACGAGAACTTCTTGGAACCCTAAAGCTCCACAGACTTCTTGAAATAATTGCAGCTCAGAGGAATCACGGAAAGGGAGCGAGCTACCTGCAGAAGGAGCTAGACGGCAGCACGCTAACATGGCCTTTATCACGCCACATATGGATCAGAACGGCTTCCTCGTCCTGGAGAGAACAATAACAGCTTTCACACCACCACTGTGGCTTCATTTAGACGCTCGCTCGGAGCTCCAGAAGTCAGCATCGCTCAGAACCCCCACGTCAGTCAGAGAGGCGGACAGAACTGCCACATGCTAGCCTGCGAAGGTGCTAATTTCAGAAAGACGCGAGAGGCTGCGCTGAGTGTTGTTTCCAGGAACAGCAAAGGTGTGACTTGGGTGGGAGGTGACCGGAGAACCGCTCACGACAGCCGGGAATGCCAGGCGGCAGCACCTCCTGCTCGCCACCGTTAGCCTGGATCCACCAGCACAGCTAACACTTCTCTGTAGCCTCGGCCGTCCTTGTTCTATCCTACTCTTTTTTTGTAGTTGTACTTCTCCGGAACCCCCCCGACCCTCCACTTGTACGTTTCACATCCCAATTAGGCTCCTGCACCATCGTTCTCCACTGCTGCAACGGAGGCTCTGGGAGCCCAGGGTGTGTTATTATCTCATATTAGCGAACCACCTGCCTCGCCATAACGATTAGCTAATTGGCTCAGTATGTGTCAGGAAATAATAAGGAAAGAGAGAAGTTGTGGTTTTGATTAAGGAAACACAACACAGGAGTGGGAGCGAGACCACCGGCAATCTATGCTGCCCTATTTAGCTGCATGTGTTTGTAGCCAGTATGCTAACACATGCTAACAGATCTGAAAATAAGGAGCGTGAAACAGGGATTTAAAAGCTGTACACAGTAGACTTGAATAATTAAAAAGGAATCTGTGTAATTCTGTATAATTTGTTTGGCTCCTACATTCTGATTTCCTCAGGCTAATCTGCTAACTTTGCCAGAAGCAGCTAATTTAAAGTTTGAATATGATTTAATTTGGAAAGCTGCTACGGTGATTTGGTTCGTTTTTTTTTTTAACATTTTTTTGGATGACTGACCATTGGGTTTATTGCCCTCCAGCATTCCGGTCTGTGGCGGGACCCTTGTTGCTAATGAGATGATGGCTGCAATGACCGCTAACTGCTAGGCGGTGCACTCTTTTTTTGGTTTTGCAGCTTAGAAATGCAAAGAAACCTCAACATGATCACATTTGAAAAGACTGTAAACTAGCACAAGTTAGAGACCGTCAAAACTAGCTTCTAACGCCCCCCCGCCAAAGAAGAGAGAAACCACTGAGATTCGCTGATCCATCCTCACCAAACTGCACCATCTCCTGACCTTATTTCCACTTGTTTCATTTGCAAACACCTTCCTGTTCATCGGAAGACGGGTCTTATGTACTCAGACCTGCATCTCTGAAGCTCGTCTAGACGGCAGCCTTGAATGACAACCTCAAGCTTTTATAGAGTTCAGACAACCTCCGATAAAAACCAGCCTCCACAGGCCGGTACAGACGCTGGACTCTTGCTTTTCAGCAGCTTCAACCGTCTATTCAACGTATGCAGTTTCAGTACTTCTGGAATGATAAGAGTCATTTATCATATTTTCACCAGGGCCAAGCTGCTCAGACTCAAACTGCAGCGCTCGTGTCAGGGTGGTTAGCATCGGAGGCTACCGTGACGAGGCTACCATGGCTTGTTGCTGGGGTGGTTTTAAACGACCTTGGGCGCCTTCCCCGAGACGCAGCCGTGAGTGACGCCACCTCAAGGTAGCAAAGTGGTCAGGTGGGTGCGGGTTTGATGGTGAGTGGTGGTGGGAGTGGGTTGCTTGAAAGGTGCATTAGCACAGATCAAAGCTGGACTCCAGGGTTACGGCTCAACAAGCTGAGGTTGTGTGAGATGATTGAGCTACAGCCTCAGTCGGATGGTTCGTAAATTCTCTCTCATGAAAATAAAAGGGTACAAATAAAGGAGTAGGATGGGGGGAGGAGAGGAGGAGGAGGAGAGGGGGGCACAAGCTCGGCTGCAGGACTGGGGAAACATTTCTTGGCAGTTTAACCCAGTTTCCAGAAGAATGTGCAACACCTCGGAGTGAACGGAAAGACGCTATATGAACCCCCCCCCAACCCCCCCGCGCCTAAGCCTAAACATCTTCTCCTCTTCACTCCGGGAGAATAAATAAAGAAATAAGTCAACGACAGGCTGAAAGAGGAGAAATACTAGTGCTGCCGCATCCTCCCGAGGATAACAAAAATAATGCCTTCATTTGCTGCAGGGGCCTCCACTCTGCTCCCAGTATAGACGCGGCTTTTATGGCGGTAGTATTTCTGATTGGCATCCTAGGACAGCCATTTGAATTATTTAATAGGGCTCCCGTTCGCTCAGTGGGGAGAGAAGAGTGTGTGTGTGTGTGTGTGTGTGTGTGTGTGTGTGTGTAGTGGGATTTGCTGCCTTGCTCTTTTATTTTCTTTGTTTTTTGTCGATCTCGCAGGCTTAGCGTGAATCAGAGGCAGTCGCTGTTTATTAAGCAGACTAAACCGTTTTCAGGATGTTGGTGAATTCATGATTTTGATTTAGAAAAAAAAGCCGATTGTGTTTTTTTTTTTTTCTGGTTCCTGGTAAATTATATGTGCTTTGGTAAATAAAAGTTTCCATTTCCATTCCAACCCAGGGAGACGTGGTGACACCTGCAGATGTAAACGTAGACAGTGACTTGAAAACCTGTCCTTGAGCTACAGCAGCCTCCGGCCTAAAGACACACTTCACAATCCAGAAAGGTGAAGGAAAACACTTGCAGAGTGAAAAATTCTGAATGTGCTTGACCAGAGTTCAGGATGTCAGCTGAGCCTTTTGCTGCAGTAAACAACAGGCTAAGCGAGCATTACAAGATCCTCCCATCCTCACCTGCCTCCCACCTTCCGTTTGTTTCTCCCTGACATATCTCACATAATACAAGACCTGAAAGGAGCTAGCCGCCCATCTTTAACCCTGATAAAGAGGATGTTTTCTGTCCCTGCCAGGAAGACGACAAGATAATCTGTTTCAGGAATAGTTGTGCATCAGGGAGCCTGAATATGACTCAAGTAAAGCGGCGCATTGCTGTTTAGATATGACCGTCGACGGCTGGACGTGACCCGTTTGACCAGGCCCCCGTGTCAGCTCTCCCACCTCCACATCCCGTTTTTATCAGCGCTGATCGCCTGCAGCCTGTCTGACCTTGGCGAGCAGATAGAACGGAGGACAGATAAGGACGAGGGAAAACAGGGCGGGCGGAGTGAAGATGAGTAGCGCGCTAGCAGATGTATTTTTGCTAAAATCTTTCAGAACCACAAGTTTGGCATGTGTGGGGAATCTACTGGGAGGCTTTATGATAGATGAGTAAGACTGCAGCACCAACAGGAGGAGGTGAGGTCTAGGATGACCCGTTTGTGCAAATTTGGCCCGAGGGAAAAAGGCAGAGGAAGCTGGGAAACTTGAGCTTTTTGCAGAGTGGATCATTGAGCCCTCAAAGTGTTACTACACGGCTAAATTTATTCCTCTGTCACACCTGGGATCCCACATTAGACGCCGACACGCTAGCATCCTCATTTAAAAAGCCACAGAAGTTTTACAACCCAGCACAGACAATAATTATGCTTAGATGTTAATGCTAAAAGGGTACCAGGGGGCAACCGGCAACGTATATTAAAAAGCTCAAGTTCAACTCAACTGGACTAGCAAGAAAACAAATTGAGGAAAAATTCTGACGCAGAAGAAAGGCTCAAACCTTTGATTACGACCGAGACGGACACTAATAACCCAAGTGTGTGTGCCTCCATGCCCCTACTCCGAGACAGGATAATGAGAGGTAACCCTTAATTGTGTTGTTCGGGTAAAGTGGCACGGTGTTTATTCACCAACCCAATCAGAGGCGTCTGATGAAACACAGACTTATTTACGCTCGGTGCTCACACTGTCGCATCGATTGGAGCCGAGTGGTCGGAGGACGATTCTTTTCCAACCTGAGGAATGCTAGCTTGACTTGTGCCACTGAGGGGGAGGACCTCACACTACAATACCTTGTCGGAGTTGTAATTGCAACACTATAGGAGGCGCTTCCCCGAGGCCACAACATTGCGTTCTGAAATTCTCCTCCAACCGCGACAGCTGTGATTGGTCGGTTCCCGACCTTTCAGAGGGAGCCCATGTGGCCCGATGCGGTTGGCTGGTTTACATTCTGTCAAACACGAGTCTGTGAGGCTCAGAAAACGGGCTGCCTTTCAGGAAATGTCAAACTGTGATGACAGGTCTTCACTGGCGCCGTATTATTTTGAAGACTCTCAGCAGTGGCTGACACGCACGCCGCCGCTGACCGGAAAAACCCAGATTTGCATATAAAGACCTCGGACACATCACCAACATCGGCCGCGGTTCATAAAGCCCACATGCCTGGAAGATGTCCAGGGAGCAAAGTTCAAGAAGCGAAATCAGGGACATGAAGGGAGGAGCGACGGGGCAGGAAGGAGAGCGTTTCCTTAAAGGTACGCTAACTCCCTACGGAGGCCGGGGACGCCTGGACGGGGCGGCCACGCCAGCTGAAGCTCCAATGAGAAAGCTAATTACTCTTGCATGAATACTTCATTTGTGAGTCATTGTACTGACTCCAGACTTGATGCGTGCGTTTTTTTCCTCTGATTGGTGGTGCCAGTCCGAAACCTGCCTCAGGCCTGGACCAGCACAAAAGCACGCTTTTCACGAGGTCACCACGAGGCCTTGGAGTCAACCTGTCCAGAAAAAGACAACATGTCTAACCTGCCAAAACCCGACATGCTTGCTCAGAGGGAGGCTCCAAACTTCTCGCAGGCCTGGGCAGCGCCAGGGCGGGGCTTCTGGGGCCGCTAGGAGTGTAATTACTGAACCATGGCGAGTAACAAGCCTGCCCACCTGCGCAGGCGTTCCTGGTCACCATCACACAAGCGCATACGCCGCCGTCTGCTGCGTGAGGGATTGAGGCACCGGGGACTGGGTTCCAGAACACTGCGGGGGGCTCCTTGTTACATGCCCTGCTGGCAGGTCTCCAGAAGATGCCCAGGACTGAAAAAAGCCCTTAATGAAGTAACATAATTAGCCTGCTCCGTGCTTAAGTGACATTTCCCAGGCCTACCTGCAGAGCAAAGGTCTGGGCTCTGTCCTGTGCCAGAGGTGTCATGTTGATCCCCCTCCTGCCTTTGCGAATGCCAGCATTAATAACCCGACATGATGTCGCCTACTCGTGTCTGCGGCTGGCGGGAGGCGCTCGGGGCCGCCGGTGCCCGTCGAGTTGTCGATTAATTTGTCCGGGGTTGCTTTGTTAAGGGCCGGGCTGGGCAGAGGAAGCAGGCTGCCATCTGATGAGTGACAAGGTGCTAAATTGCCTTTATGTCGCTCCGAAGGCAGTGCAAGGGTGGTTGGAGGTGTCATTTTATAGATGCATAATCTGTGGTAAATTTGTCACAGACCACCGTGGAGGGAAAAGCCGTGGAGTGGTTGGCTTGTCTGTTAGGAAGACGGGTGGCTAATGGGGCGGCCAATCTGGTTTTGGTGTGTGTTGTCGTGCATGGCGGCAGCCGGCACTTTTCTTGTTTGCGCTTCCCTCCGCCTGGGCCTCGTTATCTCGTCTGCAGGATAAGGTAAATGTATTTTCTTGTCAACATCATTTCACCTTTTCCTATTACAGATGTGCATCAGTTGCACGCTGCGAAGATCAACCGTCTGATGGCCGTGAGTCATTGTAAAACAGGAATTTGGATAAGGGGCAAAAAACAACAGGCTACCGAAAAACTCACTAACAGAATGTTCCAGTGCACAACACCACAAGACCACAAGACCACACGCTAACTTCCTGTAGCCGCGGGTCGTAACCCAGAGGACTCTGCCAGCTGATTTAAATGAAACGGCTCCTGTTCAGTTCATATTTTACACAAATACAAACCAAGTTGACTAAAATGGACACAAATACTTGTCAGCACTGATAGATGTTAGCTTAGCATAACGATAATAGACTTGCCGACAACACTTGCCCCCCTACCCCACATTAGGTTGACGCCCGAGAGGCGAACGTGTCATGTGCTCACATCCATCAGAGCGCCCGTGACTGCGTGGCAGCTGGGGCGCAACAAAAGGCTGCTTCTGTCACGTTGAAGTTGCGCTGACGGTCCCGGTCAAACAAGCCCCTCCTGACATTTGTCTTCATCCAATTATTTGCATCCGTGGCAGCGAGCGCTAAAAGAGAGACACAGAAACAGACCAACGGTGGCATTTGCTTTCTTTTATGTCCCACACAAGATATCATATTTAATGCATGTGCACAGTTGCTCTTTTATCTCAAATAAGGAGATAAACAACATCAACAACGTTTGGGGGGGTTAGGATTCCGGAGTTCTCGTGACTGCAGTTAGACTTTTATGTTGGTACTTTTACTAGCTGCTGGAGAGCTGCGCTGCTGCGCTGCTAGTTGGTATAAATACTAATCAAGTTATTATGCTACAGGGCCTCTTTCATGAATCTTTTCTTAAGCCCACTTTTCCCCACGCAGGCCGGTGATATGACACTCTGTTGGTTCTTGTGATCAAATGGTTGATCCCTAAATGGGATGCGTGTTTGCACAAGGGTATTAATGTGCTTGGTTTTGTATATTAGAGGGAGCTTGCATGTGTGTGTGTGTGCGCGTGTGTAAAAAGAGATCAGTTGCCTTCCGTGCTGGCTGTGCGACTCAGAAATTGATCGGGCGCATGCATTAGCAGATTGCCTATTGATGAGGTGGGAGATTTATGGTGCTCTGATTGATGGCAGCAATCTCGGAGTATAAATAAATGAATATGTGCCGACGCTGGTTTGGTGATGGCAGTAAAGCCTTGATTTGCAAGCTCATCTGCAAACGCCACATTAAGTACCGCCTCATCAGCTCGCGCCGCTGGAGAATAATGGATAAAAGTGTTATCCTACACAGATGACGGCCCGCGTGCCTCCACCGTCCTCATTTATAGCAAGAAAACATATTTAAAGCTGCCAAACTGCACCTGAACTAGAAATAGACTGTTTTCTGCCATAACAGTCAGATAGAAATGACCCTCTTGATGCTTGGAAAGCTTCTTGCTCAGGAAGCGTTTGGTAAGCTAAACCAGCTGAGTTTATTCTCTAAACTCGGGATAGCTGACACGGAGGGGTCCAAGTGTCCTCAAGGCCACTAAGAACTATGGTTCTGGGACAGTTTGCCCCTTGTAAAGACCCCAGGGACGCGACGTCGGGCCTCCCATCACTGACCTGTGCTCAGAATTAGCAACGCTCCATGTGCACCTTTGCGATGGTGGGGACTTTGGACTGGGCGCTCCCATCACCCGCGGGACGAAGCACAAGCTGCCTCATATGGTTTACTTACAACACAACTCTGTCTGGAATATCGTACACTGCTTCTAAAAAGTCAGCTTTCTTGTGTGTTTTGAAGAAGTTGAATTTGACTCAACATTTGGCTTTGGAACTGTGTCAGGAGAGCTCATAAAATATTAAAGAGAAAAGTTTTACGAGTGCGTCACCCTCCTTTCACGCACACGAGTTCCACACTCACCGCTCGCGTGTCGTAGCAGGGACGCTCATCTGGAGGAGAATCAGCATCTCCAAATTTAATTTATTCAACTTGATCATTTAAGGAAAATACATGATTATAGAAGAGCAAGATCGCCTTCCACCAAGATGCTGAGGGTTAGGATGGAAATCAGACCTGGAAGTCGACCGCAGACCTGGAACTGCTCCTGACGATCT
This sequence comes from Tetraodon nigroviridis, assembly GCA_000180735.1. NCBI lineage: Eukaryota > Metazoa > Chordata > Actinopteri > Tetraodontiformes > Tetraodontidae > Tetraodon > Tetraodon nigroviridis. The sequence goes on along the minus strand of CAAE01014351.1, from coordinate 143,894 downwards.
GAACCTGCCAGCTCCGGTCGTTACTCAGAGACAGTAAATTACTGAGTGCTTGAGATTCAAGCAGACTATATAAAAATAAATAAAAGCTGCAGCATTCCTCAGCATCACTGTTAGAGGGAAGCACAGACACTGGTGCGGTCTCATTGAGATGCTACAAATAGCCCGCTAGTGAGCGGGAAACTGAAGCCTTTGACTTTCATGGACCACCGACGTTCCGGTTGTTGCAGAGAAACACCCACTCTTCCTAGCATTACACTGCCAACGCACAAACCAGCATTCCGAACATCCCAGAATCCAATTTGTGGCTCCACCTTTGGTACAGTACACGGCATCACGTGGCGCTCAGCCTCCGGCTGGGAGCAGACGGGTCAGAGCTGCCGGGCCTCTGAGCAGCTCATTTGCTGGAGGTGTAAGTGACGTCTAGTTTGGTGCCACCGGGTTATCTGCGTCAAGGTCGAGGCTCTTCATGAGGTGACTGTCACATATCAGCACCCACCCATCTGCCAGCCCCTATCTGGGTAACGGGAAAGTTCCGCCTTCGGCCCGTGAATTTAACCTCAAGAGGTAAATCATTTATCGAGTGCGGAATCCTGTGATAATGTGTCCCTCCGCGCCCCTCGACCCGCCGCTGACACCTCTGCCCTCTGCAAGGGAAAAGGATTTTCTTTAACACCAGAATTGCACTTTTGTTATCTCGGTGGGAGCTGGAGGTGTTGCTCTGTTTAAATATATAAAAAAAACCAAAAACAAGAGGAAACATAAGGAAGAGTAACTAAAGATGGCTGGTTTTCACTGGGACACTGAATCGCCAGGTAATTCCGTTATTATGTGATAAAAATTAAAGCGTAACCCATTTAAGTATATGCTGCTGATGTTCCAGCCTCCAGGTCAGGCTTTTATTTTGACGGTTTCTCTGCGTATCGTCTCTCGTCGTCCTCACAGTCCTCATGGCGCTCGTGTGTCATCAATCAAACAGACACTCGGCGAGTTGCTGCTTGATTAATGACATTTACGTAACAGGAAAATTGCTCCTGAGTGCAAATCATCGTATCTGCGCGAGCGTTCCGCTGACGGACCCTCGCGCTCCAAGACAAATGGAGGGACGGGCCCGCCGCTCAACCTGGACGCCATGTCTCCTCTCCGCAGCATCTGGGCCTGCGTGCGTCCTGTCAAGCCCCCCTCTTCCCGTTTGGGTGAAGTAAACAAATGCTGGTGCTGGTCCGCAGCCGCTGTTGCATATCTGCGCCAGCCGCAGGCGTGGTGAGGACGCAGGAGAACCGCGAGGACATTTTATCACCAGTCAGTCAGAGGAAGCAGCGGCACAGCCAGATTTCTTTCATTTTAGGAAGCACCGAAGCATGACTTCCCTCTGTTTAATTACCAGGGTAATAACAACGCTCGTAAATTACTCGGACTCCTCCATTGAGACTGGAACTATAGCTCCTCCGCCAGATTACCCGTTAGTCCCGCTTTTAATTAGGATGCTGATAATTATTTGAATTCACTTAAATGAATCAATTATGGACTTTTAGCACGTCATCAATTCTATTTTATATTTTCTGCGCTGAGCTACGCATGATTAATTTTGTAATTATGCACTTTACGTGATTTATAGGCTATCTATACGCTTTTGTTGGGCGTCAGCCTATGTAGTTTAGCAGCACGCTGGAACATTTTGGGTCTATTTTCTGACGAGGAACCTCCTCAGAGCGCTGCACACTTGTTTTGGGCACACGAGGCAGCCCTCGAAAGAAGAAGAAAACATAAAAATGGCTCTAAAGAGCAGCGGATGGCGAGAGATCACCACAAAATCCGGAGCGGGAGCTACAAGAGAGGATCAATGCGTGGCTGTAATTTGGCTGCAGGGCAGAACTCGCAAGCAGCAAATTGCTGTTTGCCGTGTTGCACAGATCCTTTTTTTTTCCTTTTTGCTCTGCTAAGCTTTTGGCAACTTTTCCCTCGTCTGCTCGCTCAGGTAGCCCAACCCCTCATTTGAGCTCCGGTCTTTTTCAGATATTGAGCCGTGCGGTCATGCGTGCCGAAGCCCCGGTGAAGCAAAAGGAGGTGCAGCGTGTACGGCGGGGAGAACGTGTAGGAAGCTACAGCAGCAAAATAAAGTCTGAAACCACAAGCGAAGGGAGTCGGATTCGTCAATCACACTCCAGGAAGCGGAAAAATGGCTACCTGACCCTTGGTGCCTCCATACATGGCTGTGACACCACAGACGGCGAGGCAATAGGCCACGCCCTCTCTATTGATCGAGCTACACTTGGAGGATGAGAACGGGCGAGACGAGCGGTGCGTTGAGCCGTTTGTGTGGGATCTGTTTTGAGTTCTACCAACACAGCGAGACGAGCACTGCGCTCTGGGATCACGCCGCTTTAGCGCCGCTAAAACCCAACACCACCCAAAGGGTGATTGGCAAAACATTTTGCCAATCAAACTACAGCCTGGTGAGAGGAAGAACGGGTCAGTTCCACCCGCCTCAGGTCAGATATACGCCACCTTCAAAAAGTCCAGAACAGCATTTATGCAACTTAAAAGTCTTGATGACGACTCAACGCTGAAAAACACTCAATAACCGCCAGAAACGGTGGACTTTCGCACCGTTTTCCTGCAATCAAGAGACGAGAGATTCATCCAGCTTCATCTTGAGACTCGTTTCTTGGTGAAAACTGAAAACTAAAGACAGGACCAGCACCAGCTCTCCTTCAGTCAGGAGGCTGATGCTACCAGGCTAGCGAGCCAGCGATTATGGGCAGTGGCCGGGCCGCTAAACTGATTAACTATTGATGAAGGCGCGTGTAAATCAATAATGCAGACAACCGGAAAGGCTCGTGGGGACACAAACAACGGTGGAAACCGTGAACTGGACTGTGAACTGTCCCTTTGATGCATCTCTAGAGGGCGTAAACATGTTTATTTGTGACGCAGCATGGAGACTGGGCACTTGTTTATAGGCGTTTGCATCAGCGCAGATGAAAAACACAGTCATTGACTGCACGTCAGCGGCATTAGAGTTAAATCAGAGATTTTAATCTGCGCGCTCGCCTCCGAGGCATTATTCCAGCGGTTACTGGGGTGAGTCACCATTAAATCAGCTACAACTGGAGCTGTGGGAGGGGTTTAAGAGACGGACAAGTAGATGTGCGGGACTGCAATGGAGTGCAAAAAAATAGCATTTTTTACCTGAATGCAGGAGCACAGTCGCCCTCTCTAATGACCCCCTCCTCCGTCCTTTCGGCGGAATGGCACGATTGAAAACTGCACGCTCCC
>CAAE01014351.1:73496-140568 GCA_000180735.1 Tetraodon nigroviridis | reverse complement strand
AAACTCGGGATAGCTGACACGGAGGGGTCCAAGTGTCCTCAAGGCCACTAAGAACTATGGTTCTGGGACAGTTTGCCCCTTGTAAAGACCCCAGGGACGCGACGTCGGGCCTCCCATCACTGACCTGTGCTCAGAATTAGCAACGCTCCATGTGCACCTTTGCGATGGTGGGGACTTTGGACTGGGCGCTCCCATCACCTGCGGGACAAAGCACAAGCTGCCTCATATGGTTTACTTACAACACAACTCTGTCTGGAATATCGTACACTGCTTCTAAAAAGTCAGCTTTCTTGTGTGTTTTGAAGAAGTTGAATTTGACTCAACATTTGGCTTTGGAACTGTGTCAGGAGAGCTCATAAAATATTAAAGAGAAAAGTTTTACGAGTGCGTCACCCTCCTTTCACGCACACGAGTTCCACACTCACCGCTCGCGTGTCGTAGCAGGGACGCTCATCTGGAGGAGAATCAGCATCTCCAAATTTAATTTATTCAACTTGATCATTTAAGGAAAATACATCATTTATAGAAAGAGCAAGATCGCCTTCCACCAAGATGCTGAGGGTTACGATGGAAATCAGACCTGGAAGTCGACCGCAGACCTGGAACTGCTCCTGACGATCTGAACCTGCCAGCTCCGGTCGTTACTCAGAGACAGTAAATTACTGAGTGCTTGAGATTCAAGCAGACATATAAAAATAAATAAAAGCTGCAGCATTCCTCAGCATCACTGTTAGAGGGAGAAGCACAGACACTGGTGCGGTCTCATTGAGATGCTACAAATAGCCCGCTAGTGAGCGGGAAACTGAAGCCTTTGACTTTCATGGACCACCGACGTTCCGGTTGTTGCAGAGAAACACCCACTCTTCCTAGCATTACACTGCCAACGCACAAACCAGCATTCCGAACATCCCAGAATCCAATTTGTGGCTCCACCTTTGGTACAGTACACGGCATCACGTGGCGCTCATGCCTCCGGCTGGGAGCAGACGGGTCAGAGCTGCCGGGCCTCTGAGCAGCTCATTTGCTGGAGGTGTAAGTGACGTCTAGTTTGGTGCCACCGGGTTATCTGCGTCAAGGTCGAGGCTCTTCATGAGGTGACTGTCACATATCAGCACCCACCCATCTGCCAGCCCCTATCTGGGTAACGGGAAAGTATCCGCCTTCGGCCCGTGAATTTAACCTCAAGAGGTAAATCATTTATCGAGTGCGGAATCCTGTGATAATGTGTCCCTCCGCGCCCCTCGACCCGCCGCTGACACCTCTGCCCTCTGCCACTGCTCGCGGCCATGCTGACGGAATCTAATCACGCTGATTTTGCGATCGTGGAAAGTGATATGAACTTCCTCCTCCCATCAGAACAAAAGTAAGACCATTTCATCCCAAGGCCGCGTGCAACGAATCCAAACTAGCACCCAAGTACATTATTTATCTGCTTGGAAGCTTCCTTTTGCCCTTGGTGATGTTCACCTATCTCCAATTTTCCTTTTTCCCCTCATCTTGATGTGGAAGATAGTTACCTGGGGTTAAGTGACGGTTTAAAAGCCGGCCCCTTTCCCAAGGGAAAAGGATTTTCTTTAACACCAGAATTGCACTTTTGTTATCTCGGTGGGAGCTGGAGGTGTTGCTCTGTTTAAATATATAAAAAAAACCAAAAACAAGAGGAAACATAAGGAAGAGTAACTAAAGATGGCTGGTTTTCACTGGGACACTGAATCGCCAGGTAATTCCGTTATTATGTGATAAAAATTAAAGCGTAACCCATTTAAGTATATGCTGCTGATGTTCCAGCCTCCAGGTCAGGCTTTTATTTTGACGGTTTCTCTGCGTATCGTCTCTCGTCGTCCTCACAGTCCTCATGGCGCTCGTGTGTCATCAATCAAACAGACACTCGGCGAGTTGCTGCTTGATTAATGACATTTACGTAACAGGAAAATTGCTCCTGAGTGCAAATCATCGTATCTGCGCGAGCGTTCCGCTGACGGACCCTCGCGCTCCAAGACAAATGGAGGGACGGGCCCGCCGCTCAACCTGGACGCCATGTCTCCTCTCCGCAGCATCTGGGCCTGCGTGCGTCCTGTCAAGCCCCCCTCTTCCCGTTTGGGTGAAGTAAACAAATGCTGGTGCTGGTCCGCAGCCGCTGTTGCATATCTGCGCCAGCCGCAGGCGTGGTGAGGACGCAGGAGAACCGCGAGGACATTTTATCACCAGTCAGTCAGAGGAAGCAGCGGCACAGCCAGATTTCTTTCATTTTAGGAAGCACCGAAGCATGACTTCCCTCTGTTTAATTACCAGGGTAATAACAACGCTCGTAAATTACTCGGACTCCTCCATTGAGACTGGAACTATAGCTCCTCCGCCAGATTACCCGTTAGTCCCGCTTTTAATTAGGATGCTGATAATTATTTGAATTCACTTAAATGAATCAATTATGGACTTTTAGCACGTCATCAATTCTATTTTATATGTTTCTGCGCTGAGCTACGCATGATTAATTTTGTAATTATGCACTTTACGTGATTTATAGGCTATCTATACGCTTTTGTTGGGCGTCAGCCTATGTAGTTTAGCAGCACGCTGGAACATTTTGGGTCTATTTTCTGACGAGGAACCTCCTCAGAGCGCTGCACACTTGTTTTGGGCACACGAGGCAGCCCTCGAAAGAAGAAGAAAACATAAAAATGGCTCTAAAGAGCAGCGGATGGCGAGAGATCACCACAAAATCCGGAGCGGGAGCTACAAGAGAGGATCAATGCGTGGCTGTAATTTGGCTGCAGGGCAGAACTCGCAAGCAGCAAATTGCTGTTTGCCGTGTTGCACAGATCCTTTTTTTTTTCCTTTTTGCTCTGCTAAGCTTTTGGCAACTTTTCCCTCGTCTGCTCGCTCAGGTAGCCCAACCCCTCATTTGAGCTCCGGTCTTTTTCAGATATTGAGCCGTGCGGTCATGCGTGCCGAAGCCCCGGTGAAGCAAAAGGAGGTGCGGCGTGTACGGCGGGGAGAACGTGTAGGAAGCTACAGCAGCAAAATAAAGTCTGAAACCACAAGCGAAGGGAGTCGGATTCGTCAATAACACTCCAGGAAGCGGAAAAATGGCTACCTGACCCTTGGTGCCTCCATACATGGCTGTGACACCACAGACGGCGAGGCAATAGGCCACGCCCTCTCTATTGATCGAGCTACACTTGGAGGACGAGAACGGGCGAGACGAGCGGTGCGTTGAGCCGTTTGTGTGGGATCTGTTTTGAGTTCTACCAACACAGCGAGATGAGCACTGCGCTCTGGGATCACGCCGCTTTAGCGCCGCTAAACCCAACACCACCCAAAGGGTGATTGGCAAAACATTTTGCCAATCAAACTACAGCCTGGTGAGAGGAAGAACGGGTCAGTTCCACCCGCCTCAGGTCAGATATACGCCACCTTCAAAAAGTCCAGAACAGCATTTATGCAACTTAAAAGTCTTGATGACGACTCAACGCTGAAAAACACTCAATAACCGCCAGAAACGGTGGACTTTCGCACCGTTTTCCTGCAATCAAGAGACGAGAGATTCATCCAGCTTCATCTTGAGACTCGTTTCTTGGTGAAAACTGAAAACTAAAGACAGGACCAGCACCAGCTCTCCTTCAGTCAGGAGGCTGATGCTACCAGGCTAGCGAGCCAGCGATTATGGGCAGTGGCCGGGCCGCTAAACTGATTAACTATTGATGAAGGCGCGTGTAAATCAATAATGCAGACAACCGGAAAGGCTCGTGGGGACACAAACAACGGTGGAAACCGTGAACTGGACTGTGAACTGTCCCTTTTATGCATCTCTAGAGGGCGTAAACATGTTTATTTGTGACGCAGCATGGAGACTGGGCACTTGTTTATAGGCGTTTGCATCAGCGCAGATGAAAAACACAGTCATTGACTGCACGTCAGCGGCATTAGAGTTAAATCAGAGATTTTAATCTGCGCGCTCGCCTCCGAGGCATTATTCCAGCGGTTACTGGGGTGAGTCACCATTAAATCAGCTACAACTGGAGCTGTGGGAGGGGTTTAAGAGACGGACAAGTAGATGTGCGGGACTGCAATGGAGTGCAAAAAAATAGCATTTTTTACCTGAATGCAGGAGCACAGTCGCCCTCTCTAATGACCCCCTCCTCCGTCCTTTCGGCGGAATGGCACGATTGAAAACTGCACGCTCCCAACTGGCATCTGTAAATTAAGTAAATTACAAATGATTGCAGGCTCTTTCCTCGCAACCGAGAGCGCAATCAAGTCAGCGATTTCCCGGCTGAAAAGTCGGGCAGTTAAAAACAGAGCTGGGGATCCTCAGAGGCTGGTTCTGTTGGTTAGCGGACAACAACAACGCAGGTTGCATGATTTTTAGAGCCTCGGGTTTGGGAGGGCGAGCTCTAACCCTCGGCCCTTTAGGCCTGATCCGCCCAGTCAGAACCTGGAGGATGTTGACTTTGGCCGCTTTTGATGCAACCTGGACACACGGAACTATTCCCGGCCAGTGATGTTCTGCAACAAGCTTGCGGATGAGTGTCTTACTGTTTATTTATTGCTCTTTACAGTATGTTTTCCTCCCTGCGGCTTTGGATTTACGCCGCCGGTAGAGCCGACATTGTCACTCAACGTCGTTTTAAACATCTCAGCGGGCATTACTGTCACGGTGGCTTTCCGCTTTCATCTTCCCCTTCGTCTGTTCGGCTCAGGAAAGCTTTACGGCCCCGGACATTAGCATGCGTGGGAGCAGCACGGTCCAAATGCTCCCCGGCGCCGTTTCTACAACCAATCCCTGCCTTTTGTCGGCTCCTCTGCGGAGAACCTCCGCGTCAGCGATCCCACGTGGATAGAAGGCACGAAGGTGCAAACAGTTTTTTTTTTCTCGGTTTATCGCCGTCTTAACTCCCGCTGCGTTCTGTTATTTACAGAGTTCCGCGTTTATCCCCCGTGCACGCCGTCCTCGATGATTCCGCTCGCTTCCCTTCTTATCTGGCCTCCATCCGAAGGTGCCGGTCGGGGACAGGATTATAATAAGAGTGCTTATTAATTGCATATCTCACTTCCTTCTCTGTAGAGACACAATTTCAGCTCCTCGACCTGCTTCTTTTCTTTCTCACGCAGAACAAATGCACACAAATAAATGGAAATTTGACTTGTCATCTTTGTCCTTTCCCTTAAATCAATACGCTGACATTTGAAGAAATACAGTGTGTTTGCTGGCTGTCCGGCCCAGAATTTTGCTATTGATCACGCTCGCTCACCTTAAATATAAAGGAAGTCATAAAAATGGCAACGGTGGCTTTGGAAACACGCAGCAGCTATCTTAAATACTCCTTCAATCTACCAACTGTCTTTTTTCATTTTAGCCTAACACAGAGATACTTTGCTGTGATACAGTTTGACCTTGCCTGGAAGCTAAACATATCACTTAATCGACTGTGCGCCATAGCCAAATTTCCAACCCTCGCCGAGTGATAGCGGCGCAATAAGCTAGCATTTCTATATTTATTTAGAGATCAATCAGTCACATTTTGATGACAGCGAAGGGGAAGCGCACTTGCCAAGGAAATTTTCTCAGAGAAGGTAACGGAAATGAAAGGCAGAGAGGGAATAAATGCAATCGAAATGCAATAACCTGACCCTGAAACGGAGCCCGAGAGGGCGGCGAGATGTGTACAGGCGCGCGTGTTTCAACTGACAGGCAGACAAATTAATAACACACGTGCGACACCGGCGCCTGCGGAGGAGCGGCTCGCCCAGACAGGCAGCAGGCTCTCAAACCACGCAGATATTCACCATAATCACATCTGTGTGCTTTTTATTAGCTTTAAATGCAAAAGCGCCCCCAATAGCCTCCGGAAATGCTACATGAGGACAATGAAACTTATTTATTACCGTAATTCCCGGACTATAGAGCGCACCTGATTATAAGCCTCACCCAGTACATTTTTAAAGAAAAAAACATTTTGTTTATACATAAGCCGCACCTGTCTATAAGCCGCATGTGCCCACATTGAAACATGAGATATTTACAAAGAAAGACGGTACACAGAGAGAGTTTTCAAAGTTTTAAGAATATACCTTAGCTTTTCTTTCCAAACAGTGCCTGTGACGCGGCAGTAACACAGCAGGAATACGGTAGCACAGCACTAACAGGGCTGGTTAAAAAAAACGGTAAAAGTCACTGAAAGCCAGCTCGACTGCTTTTAACTTGAAAGCTGCGTCATATGCATTTCTTCTTAAATTTTCCATGATGAGGGTCTGTTCATGCTAATTTTATTCATGGACAAAGCGCGAAGTTACGTTAAACTTGCATCTTCCTCGACACATATATTCCACCTGTCTCACTCTTACCTTTTCTACTCGAGCGCCCCTGGCGGCCGTTAGAAAAATTACATAAATTGGCCGCATCACTGAATAAGCCGCAGGGTTGAAAGTTTGGGGGAAAAGTAGTGGCTTATAGTCCGGAATTTACGGTAGTTAAATCTGGTTCCTCTGTTATATTTCAGTGAAATCCACATTGACGGTTTCTGCACCTGTTGCAGAAGCCGTCGCTCCTCCCCCACCTCCCGCCACTACCGGAAGCTCCGTCCTGTCGGATGGAGAGATGCCGGGTTCCCTTCTCAAACCCACCCGCTCCTGTCCAAACTGTCCCCTCGCACCTGCGCCCAAGCCTAGCGGTGAGCTGCTGCAGACAGGATGACACGGCGAGGGAAGTGGCTGGGAAAACAGGAGAGGGAGGGGGCGGCGCAGGTTCGGCTTCAGCTGGGTCATGTCTGTCTGCAGATTGACGGCTGAAGGAGTCGCGGACCGCCGGCCCACGCTGCCATCGCCGCTGTCACGCCAATCCCAACAAACACGCCTCATTTGGGCTTTCAGAAAGGTCACGAGCTGTTGATCCACAGACGTGTCGGCTGTCTCAGCGACGCCCAAAGTTCACCTGAAGCGCAGGTGTCAATCCCAGGAAGAGGCTCCGGCGTTCCCGTCGAGGCTGCGCCCCCATCTCTGACATGTTGGCGCCTGTCAGAGACGAAGCCTCAGAGGAACGAGGACGTCACTCCTCCAGACGGGCCCTGAGCGCGGCCCCTCTCCCTGATGGACGGCACCACCACGGCCCCGAAATGACAACAGCATCAGGCTGCGATGGAGCGGATGGAGCCAAGAGGACAACACACAGGCTCCGCCTCCTCACGTCCCTGAGGATCTGATATTTTTATTTGACAATAAGATAGAAATTCTGAGAAAAAGAGCTTCTGGTTGTCGTGTGCGCGAGCAAGTTAGCTTGGTTACAGCCCAAAGACAGAACGACAAAATAAAGCCAACATTGAATTGAAATTTTCCGTCTCATCGGCCCTGCAGACCTTTTTAATATCATTTTTATTCCAGCCCAGACGTTCACCCTGACTTCATCCAATCTGTTTGTCTCTCCTCCCAATCCATTAACGCTTTAACGGGATTAAAGTCGCCAAACAATAGATTAGTCGAATGGAAGCAAATACAGCTGCATCGCATTTGTTTTTAAAACTCCAAGTCTGACTTCTTCTCATCTTCGTCAACAGAGCACAAACCCAATACCACCAATTCTCCACCCGCTAACGAGTGCAGCAAGTTATCCTTCCCTTCTGCTGTGTTTATTCCCACTCTCGCTGTCTAATAAACAAGTTTTCAGAAAAGACATCCGCTCTGGCATCTTCCCTTCACCTCTGCAGCCTGCGTGCTGCAGTGCATCTCCTGCAGCCCATTAGCCATAGCTTACGTTTGCCGCTGGCTTCCAGCTGTGACAAGAGATATTGAACTCACCGAGGAAATCGGGGAGGTGTAAACCACCAATATTGAGTGTTGGAGGCACCCCGGAGACCACGGCCGCGCCCCCCCGGCAGATCGTAGGGAGAAAATAATCAGGCATTACATTACAGCCATCGACACAGTGCCATGCTAACCACCTGTGCATTCTTGTAGATTCTCTGTGCATTCCCCACACCGCGGCGGCCCTCCCATGCCAGCTGAGACGGGACAGTGGCTGGCAGCGTCAACTAAAACCACTCGAAGCATTCATAACTGATGCCGAGCACTTTTAGCATTAGCATGCACAATGGTAAAAGAGACCAGGCGCTTCCTGTCAGGAACAAACAGAAACCCTGAGACAAATGTGGAACCTGGGATTCCACTTGTGCCTTTCGCTAAGTGCTAGCAAGAATGAATCCTTGAATTTGTGACAAAGGAGCTTGTTGAGGTTTGCAATATTCATTCTTCTTTCTAAACTTCTTTCTTGAGCTGAGGAATTTCTTCACACTCAGGTCAAGACGGTGGAGGAAAACGTTCCCATCCTCCCTTTTGACGGCTCGTCGTGAGGAAGATGGCTCGACATCGCCACGCCTGTCGATCAGGCAGCCGGAAAGGTGTGTGTGGGACTGACAGAGGAAACGGGTGCGGCTACGCCGCTCAAAAAGCTGGCGTAGGCATGTGTGAACAGGCGGAAGACGATGACAGGAGGGAGGAGGTGAGGGCGACGGCGTCAGTGACAAAGGAAGCAAGGGTGGGGGGGCGCTCCCTGTCTTTGGGTGGGTGGGGCCAAGGGCCGCGTTCAGACTTTTGGCCTATTACACCACATGCTAACAGCTACATTTTTAATGGTATCTGACCTCAAACTTGAACCTTCAAACGATGCTTTTTATTTGCTTATTAGCAAGAAAGAAAAGCTCGGCTAGCTTCCGTTGGCTCCAGGCGCATGAGAAGAGCATTTCATCCTGTGCCGAGTCCATGAACACAGATCAGAAAAGCTGCGTCACCGCAGCCGTCGTTCCGTGGCCACACAAGTGGATAGCGCCCGACTGGAGCGCGGACGAGCGTCCCTTCCCGCCTTCCGGGATGACAGCTGGAGCCGAGCTCATGCACACCTCCGAAGCAATTTGCATGGCAGAACTGACAGCGGCGGCGTCTACAAGTGCTCATTAGCAGCCAGGCTTCCGACACCATCGAAATCTTTCCTTTGTAATTTGACACTTTGCGCATGTGAACAAAGCGACGTTGCCTTTGTTTTAGCAACACACGCGCGGCACAATCCATCAGTTAAACAGGCCTTGGAATGATTCCCCAATACACTGTTTTGTTCATTCGTTACCGCGACGACAGCGCGGAGGTTTCTTCTGGGTGACGCCCAGTTTCCCCCTAACGAGAGGCCTTGGAACCCAAACTCTGCTTCAGTCAACAGGAAAACCTCCGTTTGCACATCTGGACTTTCTTTTGTTGACCGGGGCTGGCACACTTGGAGCAAATCGGCTTTTTTTAAATTTACCGATGTTCTCACGTTGGTCTGCGCTCCGCTGAAGTTATTGCTCCTCTTTCCTGTCGGATAAGTGGTGTTTCACACGTCTGCTCTTGTGGGTCAAGTACAGGGAAAAGCTACGGACGCGATGTTGAGCTTCAGGTGGACTCAGAGACGCCCACACAGCCCAACAGGACGGACAAATAGAGGGATTGGCACAGAATTCCAGCCACTTTTCCGCTAAGTCAGGAAAATGTCCTTTGATGGACTTTGACTCTAATCAGCTCAGAATCCATGGAAAACGAAGCTTTTTGACGGTCCAAACAAGCTTCGGTGTGGCTCCACCTTCATCTGACCTCTTTTCCCCTGACAAGCTAGCGGTAGTAGCCGTATCGTTGTGGCTGGCTCGTTCCCTGATCACTGACCCGGTGCCGGACGTGTCTCCGTGTGTCTTTGAGGGTCCCCGGAGGCGGAATCCACCCGGAGGCTTGGGATGATGAGTGAGACATTCTGTGGCAGCTGTCGGATGAGTCCTGCACTTCCCCGAGACGAGGCCCACGTGCACGTTTGCTGTGTAGGCGACTCGTCACAAGGATTTACCGTGATTTCCTTTCATGTTTTTGGGTCTGGGCCCCGCTGGGTCCTCCTGAGGACTCCAAGAACGCTGATCTGAAACCTCAAGGCTGGTTCTAAAACAGCATTTAATTGCTAGTTTTTGTAGCGTTGGATAAAAAATGCTCACATTTTTAGACTACATTTTAGAGAGTACAGATGCTGAAGAGCAACATCCGAACCATCCAGGGCGTCTCTTCCTGTTTGCCGCATCTCTGGCAGAGGAGGCAACATCAGATTGCTCCTGCTCGGAACGCCATTTCACAGTAACCATTTCCCTTTTCATGCAGCGAACAGATAAAATCAGCTCCTTTAATGCGCCTCCCGAGAGCCGCGCAGCAACACTTTCCCCTGATGGCGGCGGCTCTCTGATCCAGGATTGTCCTTGTGGCTGAGCTAAGCTCCCGTCCCATTTGCTCCGCTTTCCTTTCCACCTTCCCTCCTTAAATAAAAGGCTCCGGTCTTTATTGCCGGTCACGGTCGTCGGGAAGCTATAAGACAAGACCATAACCAAAATGAATGTGTCCCTCTGGCCTGGACTCTCTCCCGGCTGCCCGCTCACCAGTGCGGAGAGCGTGGGCAGAGGCTAAAGGAGCGCTAATGGGAATTGGAGAAGGTGGAGTGGAGGAAGATGCTCCTGACGGATGGTGGTGGGGAGACCAAGGCTGATATTTCTCTTCTGCTGGATGATAAATTCCAATCTGCTCCGGCGTGTTTGCCGGTGTCAGCCGGTGTGGTGTTGATAAAGTTCGGCGTGTGCTGGGGCGAGTGGACGTTTCCGTGGCGACTCTGCTTCCTGAAGGTGACGGTGTGACTGCTTTCCCCTTGACGGCATTTTGCGTTTCTGATGAAAACAGTCGAAGGAACACGGCGAGCAGCTCTGTGGGCGGCGGTGGAGGCGTTGGCGTGAGCGCCTCTCCTGGGTAACGACCCCGCAGCCGCCTTCCGCTCAGCTCGGAAGCAGCGAGACGAAAAAAATCAACAGGCAACTTTGGTCCTCTTGAGGAAACGAGCAAACAAATACGCAGATTTCAGAGTGGCCCTCTTGTCTTTGAAACAATCCCCGCTCACCGCTGGTGGGTATTTGTTCTCTTTATGGTCGCAGACGTGCACCACACAATAATAATAACCAGGGACTTCCAGCCCGCTCAACGCCGCTCCACGGGTCTCAGGGTGGGAGTGGCGCCGCTCCGTCTTACCCCTCCTCTTCCTTGTCCGGCTTTCAGCAGCTCCAGCAAACATCCCCTCTAGGTCGCCTTTGTAGTGCGCTGGCGGATTAGGCTACGGTCCGAGCACGACGTGGCTTTGAACTGGAGACATCACCCCGAGGAAGATGAAGAAGAAGGGATGGGGGGGCTTTCAGCTTCATCCTTTGTGGGAAACTTTGGCTTTTAGGCTGAATCAGAACGTCCCGCTGAGGTGGATGTGGAACCCTCAAGGTCGTTTTGTGTTCAAAGTTGCCTCCACAAATGTTAGAATTTGGGACTTTTATTGACCGTCCTTGTCCCTGTCAAAGCCTCGCCAGCAGCTCGCCCCCCCACCCCCCACCCCCTTCCGCCACGCTATTGTCAACTCCCGAACATTTTCAAAGCGGTTCCAGTCGGACCTGTCCATCTGGCGGCGGCGACACGGTGTGATGCTGATGATAGCGGCAGGGAAGGACGGTGCTACGAATGGCCTACCTGGCGCGGCGTTGCATTTAGCAGCCTGAGATTTCCATCACTGGAGCAACGATGAAAGAGAAGCTTCGCGAGAGGAGAAGTTTTCCTCCTCCGAGCTCCTGAGGGGAATACTAATGCAAAAGAGTTTGGAGGATCCTCTGCTACTTTCCATTACCAGCATCCTAACTGTCTCCGCCCCTCTGCGCAGAGCACCTCTAACCCTGCGCCTAATGCGTGCGCTAACATGGAATACTTGTTGGACTTTTGGGACGAGGGGCAACGGAAGAATCAATGAAAGCAATCACCGAGAACAATTCCATTTGCTCCCAGCTGCAACGGCTGGAACGGCGAGCTGCCGATTATGAAGAGGTCATGTAATAATTTACTGGTGGGGGGGGGGAATCTTACTTTAAATGGAGCGGCAAATTAAAGTCAAGGTTAAATCTCAAGGTTTTAGCCAAAAGCTAGCATGGAGAGCAATAACAACACAAATCACAGCTGAAGCAAACCTTAAGGTCTCAGCAGGCAAAAAGAATAGTTGGGAACGGTGGGTTTTTATCCTTTTAAGTTGCCAGAGACAAAAAAGCATCAGAACTAGCTAAAATGTTAGCTGGCACAGCAAAGATTGAGGCACTTAAATGACAACAAATGTTAAAAACATTCCCTCAAACTCCTATCCTGTAATGAAAAAGGACACCTTTGCCACAAGCTAATCAACGGGTTGCTAACACCTACCCTCGGGTTTATGAGAGCTATTTGGTGGATCACTCAACGCGGCCGTTGAATTTGAACAGCAGGAGACTGAATAGATCTGAGGCGCCGGCTGCTAAGTCTAACCCTTCCTAGAATGAGAGCAACCGCTCGAGCCTCCAAACTCCCTGAAATTCCACCGAATCGTCGCGTAAACAGCAATTTGCCGCCGCTCTCTGTTGGCTGGCGAGCAGAGCTCTCGGCGCAGCGTCCCAGGGCTGGCTGATGGCCTCTGCCAACAGGAGGCAGGGATCACTTTTTCCACGATTAGTCTCATCTACGCCATTTTTCTTTGACGGCGGTGAATGGGAGCGGAAAGACGCCCGGCTGGTGGAAGCTAATTTTCCACTTGAGGAAACTGTCTGCAAAATAATAATCTACGGTTTGTTATGTGAAAATGATGATCTCCCTCAACCCTGCCGGGAGACGGGTAATGGCACCGCGCCACGGAGGCCTGCACTCTTTCATCCCCCCAACTGGCTCGTTAGCTGCAGAGCCTGAGCCTAGCATGTTGTGTTAGAAAAGGATGTTTTACGCTAATGTCTAAAAAACAAAATTGATTATTCACAGCCAAAAATACGACCCAAGTCAGAAGTTTTGTCTTTTCCAGGATACTAAAACAGGCGAAGGGGTCCTCGCCCCAACATCAACATACAATATCAGCTGGTTTTATGAGCCAGCGGGGGGGCAAGTAATGAAGTATTGGGCTAACATGTTCTGATGGTTTAACGCTGCGACACCAGCTGAACTGAAAACAAAGAATGAGCCAGAATGGATCCTGTCACGGTCTTTTCGGTCTTGTTTTGCCTCCGTTACAGCTGTGAATCTGTGCCGAGCAAAACAAAAGGCTCTCCTGAAATGATGCGCTATAAATAACCGCCAGTGTTGGGCGAGCGCGACGAGCCGTGAAACTTATTACACTCTCCGGTCTGCGGCTGCGACTCCGTGTGACTCCAGTAAAAACCAAAAGGTCATTCCTCCCTGAAGAGTTATGCAAGTGGCCTTTAGAGGAGCTTCATTCCGTACGGGGCGCATGTTCGCCCATCAGGGAGGTCTGCTAGCAAAGGAAAAAAGGGGGGAAAAAAACCGGCTCAAGTATTCCGCTCGAGTGTGGCAAGAAGCAACAATCAAGTAATCCTCCCCAAAGTTTGTCAAATCTGAAAGGCTGAACTTTAAGCCGCTGGGAGGCGATAAGATTCCCAGATAAAACAGCCGCCGACTCGGCAGACTCGACAAGTTCTGGTGTCTGTTTGTTTCTTTGATTCCGGCTCCGCTTTGGTTCTTTGATTGGCTTTGAAGTCTGCCTGCGCATTTATGAGCTGATGAATATGCAAATGCTGAAGGCCTCTCCAGCGTCTGGAAACCCGACCTTTAGCGCCAACTGAAAAGTATTTTATCCGGTTTGGCAAATGGCGATGAGGAACGCTAACATGACATGTTGCCAGTGGAATCTGGATTTCTCACATTCTATCGATTACCTGCCATATCCGATTTACGGCAACTTCCCCGCTTCTTTTCCCCGTTTAGCTATTTAAAGGCAGGGTAAAGATTGCGGTTGCAGCTCCTCTTCCCATATGCACGGGGGGGGGGGGGGGGCACCAATTTTTTGATTTTCGGGGGGGAGGAAGGGGGGCGGATTTCCCACTTTTTTTTTTTCCCTTTTCAATAACCCATCAACATTTACATCCCATTATTCCTCCTCCTTTTTTATTTACCTTTCCCTCCCAGGAAATTTTCCCCCCCCCCCCAAAGCCCGGGGGGATGAAAAAGCCCTCCCTTATTAAAAATTTTTTTTTTTTAAAAAATACACTTACACACACACTTTTACTTTTCACAAAAAAAAAAAAAGGCATTCACTTTTTTTCCCCCTAAAAAAATTTTTTTTTCAAATTCTTTCTTAATTTTTTAAAAATCCAAAAAATTTTTAAAAATTCTTTTTTTTAAAAAATTTCCCCCCTCCCAAAAAAAAAATTTTAAACCCCCCCCAAACAATTCCTTAAAAAAAAAAAAAGGGGAGGGTTGGAGGTTAGGGGGGGAGGAAGGGGGTGGAGTTGCCAGCTTTATCATTTCCCTGTTCAATAATCCATCAACATTTACATTCCATTAATCATCCTGCTGTCTGAGTTAGCGTTAGCGCTCCAGGAAAGCTGCCCCCCCCCTCCACAGCCCCGGGCGATGCAACAGCCCTCCCTCATTAACCACTCTCTCTCTCTCACACACACACACACACACACACACACACACACACACACACACACACAGAGGCAGTCACGTGACTTACGGCTCAGAACAATATTGACTGAAACTGCTCGATCAATGTGCTAAAATGCACCAAATGATCCACGATAGTGTCTCTGTCAGCACATTTGGTGAGTGTGAACCCCCCCCCAGTTTCACAGGGAGAGGAAAAGAAAATGGAATGAAAGAATAAAGAAATAGGGGGGGTGAGCAGGGCTGGAAGGGAAGCTTGAGCACCTCTGCAGCGTCAGATTCCAGCCGTTCACTCAGTGCTCTGACAGCAGGGGGCGCTGAGGAACCAACGAGGCAGCGTCACACCTCCTCCAGCCCTCCTCCAGCCCTCCTCCAGCCCTCCTCCAGCCCTCCTCCCATCAAAGCTTCTCCTTGGCTAATATCAAGAGCAGCAAATGCGCCTGAACTTTGCTTTAGCCACGACGCCGTACGGTGACTCAAGCTATGCAAATATGAGCTCCTGGTGCCATACATCATACCCATAAAGTGGAGATCCATGTTGGAACGTGGAGCAGCTATTAGCTAAAGCTTCAATAAGGTGTAAACGAAGCTAGGCCCAGCGGGGTCACGCGGCGCCGGCGCCTGCAGGGACGTGCAGCCAGCCGCTGATCCACATATCAAATATTCCTTTTAGTAGATGACTAATGAAAGATCTCCCAGTTGGCAGATCTGCAGATTACACATTGAAATATGCTAATATTTGCCAGCGAGTAGCGCTTTTCTAAGATTAGATCCATTACAGCTACGCAGGCAGTGCATCCCAGAATGCTTTGATTACGAGTATTTTAAACTGCATGGGAACGTGCAATAGCAGGTCAAGCGATTTAAACGATAATAAAATGTTAATTTTTCACAAAGTTGACCTTCATATGCGCAAAATGCTATTAATTTTTGTTTAAATCTGGAAAGGTGCCAATATTTTTAGCTTTCATCTGGAGGTTTGACTGCTTCTGCTGCAGTCATGTGCACCACCACTTCCACATTCTCCTCTTTTACTAAAAAGGTGCTGATGTTCTGGGTGGTAAAGCAGGTGAAGGTCTGCCCAATCCGCAGCGCCGATCGACGTGCACGCTAGCCAACTGCTCACGACAACAGCAATACGGTAAAATATTTTTTTGAAAAAGGCCCAAACCTGCAGCCCAAAACTAAGCAAAGGGCGCCGAGATCTAATTAAATTATTTCCATATTTGCGCACTACAATAGAGGAGAGTAATTAATTTCTTGTGAAGTGCAATTTATTACCAAAGGCAATATCAAGTTTATTAAATGTGTCACAAATTAGCTTGTGTAATTATATTTGCTGGAAGTTGGGAAATTGAAACTTATCTCATTTTAATTATAGCGCATGAAGATATTTTCGGATCACATAAACAGTGTTTGACGCTTAGGAGATTTGCTGTGGGGCGCTAACACCGCACAGCCTGGCTAAGGGACAGAGAAACTGTTAGCTAAGGAGGCTAGCAGACTCACAGCGCCATCGAGAACAGTTTCACACCAAAGACTAGAGAGCTACCATCAAAGGGCCGGGTCACCTGATGTTCCTCTGCCGGTCCTGGCACCAGGTCCCTCCACGAGGCTGGGCTCTGCTGGCACCTGGGAAGGTTCTCCATCCTCCACCAGAGGCGCCGCTGGCTGGACTGGCAGCAGCTGTGGGGAACAGAAAAGAGAGGAAGTTGTTTGGCTTTGTTCTCTGCGTCTGCAGCTCTGAAGCAGCTCTGAACCCAGAACCCGGACGGCACGTTCTGATGGTTTCCAGCTGTTCATCGCGTCACCGCTGTCGTCCTGGCCGCCATCAGCCTCCACTCGCTCCCTGTCCTGCCGCTGCTAAAAGATGAATCAAAGGCAGACGGCGGAGGGTAAAACGCATCCATCACGGCTTCTCTCCTTCATCCCTCTGAAGCTTTTTACTCTCACCGGTAATCATGCTGCATAACTCTCATTTCACTACCGGATTGCCGGCGCTCGCCAGACGCCGCAATCTGCTGCGTGTAATGAAAACGTATATTCCGGGCCGGCTTCCTGAACGCAGATCCCATTAGGAGGAGCAGCCTCATTGATTGAAACGCTTTTAAATGTTCGCCATTAATGCAGGAGGGGGGGGTAAACCACTCAACACCGACGCCGGCGAGGGCACTGTCACATGTTAACGCCGCAGAAACTGTTTGCTAACCTGCCTGAAAATAAACTTTAATAAACAGGATTCGCCAGCGGCTCGCTCCTGGAGGGAGGATGGCGAGGGGAGCAGCTGAGGTCGTTAGGGGCCAATCAGATATCGTAGAGGTTAGGATGCCCCCCCACTTCCTGCCCCTGAGCTAGGAGGTTATCGTGGTGGTCCAGAGGAAGCACGGTGAGCTTGAGCCGACCCTTTGGATCCCCCCTTGGCCCCTTTCTCTACAACAGTGGGCATGGTCTCGTCCCAGTTACGCGTCGCGAAAACAAAAGGATAATTCGGAGGTCTGGAAGGTAAAGAAGATGATCCAACCGTCAAAAGATGGGCTAGGCTAAAGGTGCTAGTCTGAGGCCACCTGACTGGAACAGAGCCAGGCAGCACGGAAGGGTAACAGAAGAAAGAGCTAAAAAAGCCAAGCTAATCTGTGTACTAGCTAGGTTTCTAAGCCTGTCAAGGGACCCTTAGCACTATGATGCTAGCTCTTTGTGGATTTACTGGCGTGGTTTAAAGAAACAGATCCTATCTTCGTGAAATCCGAAATGTCCTAAACATGCAGAGAAGAGGAAACATTTAAAAAAACAGCAACAGTCGGCCATGAATTATTCAACAAACCTCTCAAATACCAGCCCAGGAAAGAAGTATTCATATTTTTCATTTGACCTCTGGCCTTTGCGGAGTTCTGCATCTCACTCTCTCATCGCATCCAAGTAAACCAATAAAACCGGAGGCAGCGGCGGCAGAGAGGTGTCTCGCTGCTGCTCGGCAGGTGAAAACAGCCACAATAGGCTTGTTGAAACTCTCCAAATACAAAAACCAAGCGAGGACGAGTTCTGAGAGCACCCGAGATCTGCTTTATTGCTTTTGTTTGTAACGTCGCTCTCAGAATATTCAATTCCCCAACAGAGCTTCCATTAAAGCTAGCAGTGAGCCTCGGGGGCGGGGGGCTGAAACAGATAACACCCCCATGCTAATTAATTTGTTCCATCGAGTTGACCTTCTCAGACCCCTCGTGGCAGGTTTGGAGTGGCTGGTTTTGTTCCTCACACAACTGGTGGTGTTTTCCAGAATGCAGAGTGAGGCTAATGCTTTCAGCAGGAGATCGCTAGCTGGTCAACATTCCATCTAGGTAGTAAAGCCCAACAACAAGCGACACTCACAGAAGAGGAACATGTGACTCCGTCCTTGAGCCACTCACAGGCGTTTGACCGAGCGTAAGGCAGTAATAACGCCAGCAGACCACTGAGTCACAAACCGCTTTTTTGTTCGAGGAGACCATGCTTTGATCTTCGGTCCAACCACACAGGGCCACGACTTTGATCTATAATTCAAATCTGGTCCGTGGGGGTGGGAGTCTGAGCAAGGGGCCGAATTTTGTTTAAGAAGATTGCAAGTCATTACTGAAATCGACTCGGTGAGGCCGCAGATTTGCTTTTACATAAAAAAGCAACCGTAAGCTTGGCTTTTGGAGAACGCTAATCCATATGCTAATTTTCTGGTAAATATTGTTTCGTTAACATAATGACAGGGGCGTAGGTGGAAAGAGCTAGCGTAGTGTGTTTGTAACAGCATTGCAACTCTGCAGTTTCAATGGGAATCGCATCAAGCTCGACTCCCGTTGCTTTTCTTTATCTTGCAACAAGATTCATTACCAGGCAGAAGCAGCGGGTTAGCGCGCGGCCGCATCACAGCACTCTGGGAAGAGGGGCCGTACCTCGAGATGTTTGGCATTTCCAGTTATTGCTGACTCGGGTTAATTTAAAGCAACTCAGCTAGCATCTTGATTAAACAATGGTAAATAAAGGCACAATATTTCTGTGTGTGTGTGTGTGTGTGTGTGTGTGTGTGTGTGTGTGTGTGTGAGACCTTGAGCAAAGTCGTGACGCATTTACAACTGACTGCGGCGCCAAAAATGACAAACTGTCAGCTAAGTCATTAGTTTAGCAATTAAATTGCGTTGTTTTATCTTTGACTAATGACAACCAAAGATTTACTTTCTGCTTCCTAAAACAGAATACCTTCAAAAGATTCCCTTCAAACGCAAGTACAGGCATGACACACACATGCACACACACACCTCTGCCATTTGAGTTGATGCTAATGACTCGTGGCTTCTGTTTGCATGAACGTGGGAGTTGCACTAATTGACTCACAACTGGAAAGATCAACATTGTTTTGAGCCGGTTGCTGCTCACACACACAGACGCTACCTGTGCGTCGTCCTGGTCTTTGCAACTTGGGAGGGGCCGCTGAAACAACATCATTAGTGTGTGTTTATGTGAAAAAACCCCCCATTTTGTGTTGTGTTTGCCCATTTCGCCGGGGACACCTTCCCAACCAGGCTCAAACGCCTTTGAAAACCGCTGCGCGCCTGCGTCCTTGTGCTGTCAGCGATGGGGCCGACAGAGCGAGCCTTGGCCTCCCTCCCTTCACGGTGTTTGTTGAGTTTGGGTGTGTTTTCACTGTCACAAACAGAGCTCCAACCGCCGCGGTGCCGAGTCATCTCCAGCCTTTGTAGGTGCAACAAAGCAGAGTCTTAGCGCTTTGGTGTTTGTTTATTTTTGGCATCAAAAGTAGAAATACAGTATCTGACCGGCTCCACCTTTGATTCTGGGCTGAGTCTCTGTCAGGTGACAGCTTTTGCAGCTGATTCAGATGAATTTTGGCTCCCTAAAGTCTCTGTTTTTCTCTCCTTTGTTCTGAGGTCAACTTTAGATTAGCTAACGTGATGTATCCCCCTGCCATGCTGCATTACCGCTGGCGTTGCTCTCCTGCCTGGCGCCTGGCTGGTGTTGCCTTCCATTACTGCCTCAACTTTTCTCTTCTAATTAAACGTGCAAGCTGATTAATTTCTGCACAGCTTAAGTGATGAAAAAAAATAGTGTCCTGAAATCTTGGCACCAGCGGGGACCCTCTCCGGCACCCCAACTGTGGAGCCCGCTGCTCGATAAGCTATCTGACAGCGAGGTGAGCGCGCTGACCAGCGGTGGGCAGTTTGTTTCCATTTGGCAGATAGGGCTGATTCTTCGGGAGACAGGGCAGACAGACACCTACAGCCGGAGGCTCTGTAAAAACTAATTAAGGCGGTGTTAAGAGGCGAGAGCAGCGGGGCACGGAAGAGACGAGTTAAGCTCTGGAGTGGACGTGACGGTGCTGTTCTGGTTTGAGGAAGCGGTGGGCGCGGTGCCCAAAGGGGCAGAACAAGTGGCCGTATGCTAAAGGGCAGCAGGTTTTCTTGATGTGGAGTGAGGGCAGGAAGGTGGAATCAACCCTTCTGAGGGACTTTTATAGAGTTTGTCAAGTACAGGAACCAGGTTTTCTGTCCCAAAAGGTCGTCGATCGTCCAGCTGAGTCCTCTATGTGTTTATGTTCTGGACTAGAGGGAGACATTATCATTGGTAACCAAGAGGGAACTTAACTTATCGTGTAGCGGTGGCAGCTTTGGGAGCGTTTTTGTTAGAGGTAAAACACATCAGGAGTGGTGTTCCCTCCATGGGAGACCCCCTGTGGGGCAATTTGTTGCATGTTGAACATTGGCAGAGCAAACCTCCACTGCGGTTGAGCGTCCTGAGAAACAGGGCCCTGATTTCGTCCTGGGGGAATTGGCTGCTCCTGTGAGGACGCCGATTTGAGGCATGTTCCATCTGATCCAGACAGGTTTGGGTACGAGCTCGAGCTGTAAATGTAATATATTGAATTTCCTTTGTCCAAGAAGTAGATGGACAGACATCCGCAGCAGGGAGACACTCAAGCTTCCTCTCTTCAATTGACGTCCTTTCTTCCCAGGCTCTCAGATGTCCCAAATTCGACAGGAACCCAGCGCACACAGCAGCCGAACCCGATAGAGCTGATCTATATCTGGAAGACACCAGAGAGCCTTTAAAGATGGAGGACAGCAGACGTGCGCATATCAAATGAAGGCATTAGGCAGAGGGCGACACCAACATGTTATGAGAGATGAGCAACATCTGCTGCCATGGATCTCATCCTCAATCACGGGTCAGAGCGATCCAGGCTGCCTGCGATACTAATCTGGGCCCTAATTCCAGAGTAACCCCGGCTTAGAGCCCTCTTTAGAGCATTAACACTTACTTTCTCTGCTGGGTTCCTGCATATTTGTAAACTTTATTCAGAAGCTACGCCCCCACCCCCAGCCCAATGTTTCTGCGTGCATCTACTGTTGGAAGGTGTAGCTGGTTTAGCGGTTGCTAACTGGTTGAGGCTCATTCTCTAGACACGGCAGCTTGGCTTTATAAAGTGTGCTATTTTGCTCCCTTTCAAAACTGGTGGAATTGATATTTTTGAGAGGCAGAGAGCGATACTCGGGGTTATCGTGGGCAAAACCACCCTCTGATAAAACCAGCACGTCCCCCTGAGCTAAGCCCCGGGGATTTGACAGTGGACTGAATGAATCGCTCCGTGTACAGACGGTTGCCAGCGTCGCGGCGAGGTGAGGTGGGTCCGCCAGCGGGACGAGGAGGAAGAAAAGGGCAGTGGGGTGTTAGCAGTGGAGCTTTTTAAGCCCCCTCCTTCAACTCCAGTTAGAAAATCACTGAGGCTCCGCGGCGTTCCAGAGAGCCCCAGATCCTGGTTGACAAGAGCACAAGGCTAGCAGGTTTCTTTGGGGTTAAATGCTTTAATCTTCGTATCCTGAGTCAACGGCACCATTCACAGATTTGACACGCTAACGCTAAATCCTTAAGTGGCATGTGAGGGCAAGGCCAGGGGGAATTCCACACAAACAGATGAATCCCACGCGGCGGCGCTAGGCTTCATCAGAATTGCGGCGTGGGTTTGGTAATGTACGGTATTAGCATACGCTTGTATGGAAATATGTTTTGAGACTTGAAGTAAATTAATCTGCTCTTATCGCCCGGAAAGCAGCGCGTTGACAGTTTTTTTTTTTTTAAACTTCTGCATTCACATTCCTCTCCCCTCTGCGGTGTACTCGTGCACTTTCCCGGCATCTCTAGCTCCCTAATGAGGCGTGATCACGATGTTAAACTGCTAATTAAAATCAGATATTAAAGCCCACTACCCATAATCCCTCTTGGCTTGTGCTACAAACACCAGCCTGGCTGTCGCTCCCTATCTGGGCCTCACATTCTGCACAGCTTCAAACTTTGCGTCTCACATCAACGACAATTTTGTGGTTCGTCCGTGCGACCTAGATCACGAGGAGGGGGACGGTGCGAACGAGGACGCGCGTAAACCCAGAGATTACGGAAGACATGTCAGCAGACATATGGCGTTCGCCGACATTGTACATATTTGAGGAGGGAGGCTGTAATTTGAACGAAATGAGCGACGAGCCGCCGTCGAAGGGGGATGTGGCGCTCGGAGAACAGCTGTCGGGCTATTACGAAACGTACTAATGAGCAGCCATGCAAAATTGATGAGTCATTGATCTC
The DNA here is from genome assembly GCA_000180735.1 of Tetraodon nigroviridis. Classification (NCBI taxonomy): domain Eukaryota; kingdom Metazoa; phylum Chordata; class Actinopteri; order Tetraodontiformes; family Tetraodontidae; genus Tetraodon; species Tetraodon nigroviridis. The sequence continues at coordinate 118,461 of CAAE01014351.1, read as the reverse complement.
CGCTTAGATGAGAAAATGTGCCGTTAATAGAAAACATCTTCAGAAAGAAGAGGACCCAACGCTTGTTTAGGTATGTTTTAGTTTGGGGTTTGACGTTTCCAAACCTCCGCCCACCACCCGAAGGACGGACTGTTTACCCTGAACATCATTGATGGAAGCAGCAGAGGCCCCATTTCATCAGCTGGTTTGCTCCCTCGTTTCCTGACCCTGCTTTCAGCTTCCTGGAGCTCTAAAAAATACTCTTCACAACAGTTTTCAATTAATATTCTCATCCATCCAACGGTCAGGACCTTAGCGATCTTCTGTCTCCGCTGCGCAGGGCAGCGCATATTTGAGGGTGAGGCTCCAAACAAACTCAAGTCTCCAAGGCTGCTTGTCAGCCGAACTCTGAACTGTGCACTGCTAACTCATTAGCCTTGCTATGCCCATCAGCATCTGTTCCATCAAGATCGCTAATATGACCCCGTGAAACTGGGAGGACGGCTAGCTCTGGTTGGTTCACGCGGGACTAGATCTTTGTGGACTGAGTAATTTAGCTTCCATTAAGATCTGGGGTATAAAAGTCGATGGCTGGCAAGTCTGCTGATGATTGCTTTTATGCGTCCTTAGAAATTCTTTTACTTCAGAAGAAGTGTCGGAATAAAAAATGACGGCTGGGAGAAAAAAGAAATTCAAGGGGTCATTGAGCACAACATGGAGGTGGGACCCTGGCACAGCTGGAGGGGCTTTGGCAGGGGAACAAAACCACCTATCTTGTGGTGACAAGCGGCAAATGGGGGTCCATTACCACGCGGAATGCTAATGCCAAAGTTTGGGCCGCGGGTACTGGCCCAGTTCCCCAAACAGGAGGAGCAAAGTCCTGCCTGGGTGCATGCATGACAGTCCCCATTTACACCCACCAGTGCAGCAGATAATAAAGGCATAAATCACCCGAGACTCTTACAGTCGTTCTGTTCTCACTCCTTCTCTCTGCTCTCAATCTGCACCCTGACGGCTTCTGAGGCTAGCCGATCCTAATTGTCCTGTCGTCTATTTTTTTCCCCATCCATCCCTCCCACTCCCATTCTTTATTGTCTCTCGGCAAATCCCTCCGCACGCGTGCACACGCGATGATGAATCCGTGTTATTCTCTTTTACTGTCAGGCTGCTCTGGGGGGGGAGGAAAGGATATCTGATGAAAAGCGTCCGGGTTGATTAACGAATTCTAGCTCTTCGTTACCAAAAATAGTTGCTGCCGAAAAAAGATTTGACGAGTGAAAATTAATTCATCGTCAACATCAGGATGTAAACGTAGCGCTGCGCATTCAAAACAAGGCAAAAGGCAGGATTTTTATTGCCACTGCGTCAAGAAGAGTGAAAGAGAATCGTGAAGAGGAAAAAGGCGGCGGGAAGGCGAACTCCAGTCCCTGCGCTCCCTCAGGCCTGCGGCGCAGGCGCTGACTCTATTTGACATGGAGCCGCAGCGCTGAGAAAGACAGCGTGAGGCGAAGACGGGAACACGGGGAGGGAGACATCAGAGCCGCGGTGCCTTCAGGGCCTGTGTAAATGTGAGGCACGCCACGATGGGCTCCCTTGTTCCGGCTAGCGTCACCACGCTATTTGTTCAATTCTCCAACTTTCAGATCGTTTAGAAGGCTCTCGCTTTTGACTTCCTCTTTTTAGCAGCGTGGAAATCTAGCAGAGCAAAGCAGAAAGGTTACGTTTGCCTCTTCCACCTTGGACAGCAAACGCATGCGATGTGTTCCAGAATGTTTTTTTCTTACTATACAACTATTCATAGGCTTGCCTTATCACACACACATAGAGAACAAATCAACGATCAAAGCATGCATACACCATAAAAGTACTGTCAAATACTGTTGTTTGCATAAGTGGAGGCTGGCATGCTGCTGATGTAGCTGCTACTGATATCACATGAAAGCTCACTTTAACACACTAGTGCAAAACGACGTTTTTAATCCAACTGCTAGTCCAAAAAAACCCACTGTGCATTTGGGATTAGGGACAGGTATTTGCTAATCAGTGCTAGTCATATTAGCATCAGCAAGTATGCTTCCATTCAGCTGGAGGCATTGACAACATGACTGAACGCTCACGGTTTTGGAGGTAAACAAGGTTGTTGCCATTTTTCTGTGAATGAGCACAAAGATGAACGCTGCAGCACTTGTTTGTTACCTGCAGAAGGAAAAAGCATTGCCATAATTCCAGGTGAAAAGCAGGAAGGGGTTCGGAATCTGTCAAGTGTGCCCGAAAACTGCTGCAAAAGTGACATTGATGCATAATTTGGAGCTAATGAGCTAAAGCACGCAGACGCTTCCCAACACTCCTTTAATTACTTTCTGACCACATAATTTATTTTAGTTTTCGGCCATTAATCATTCCTGAGAAAACTTGTTTGCTTGTTGGACAAAAGGATGCGACTTTTCTCAAACAACGTTTTTACAGGAACGTCGGAGCGAAGCCCCTGGGTGAGGCGTCCACACAACGGCCCTTTTCAGCGAGGCACCTGAGAGCTGCACGGCTGCGTGGGCGGGCTGCGTAGGATCTCTGACCAATCGCGCGACTGTCTCCGTTTGGCTGGCGGTAAACATGCAGGGGATCGTGGGGCTTGCGCGTGAGTAGGTGTTTATGGACGGGAATTAGCATTTTTATGTAGATCAAACATGGAAAAGGGATGCACATGGAAATCCGGTCTAGAAACGGTGTGTTTGACACGTATGGTTGGACACTTATAGCTGCAGCCTAACGGGATGTAAATATGGCGATACTAGAAAACAACCCTGACCTTTGCATGTCAGCACCAGCAAGTTTACGATTTCCTGCCTCGAATGCCAGAAAACTTTATTCAGAAATGTGCCAGACAGTGTTTCTCCTTCAAACACGTGTGACGACGTGAGCTGGAGCGAGGTTTTCACAGATTGGCTGGTGCAGCCGACCGCGATCCACCGGGCCGCACACGGGAAGGAAGAGAGAGGTTGGTGTTACAAATCCCATCCGGATTCCTCCCTGAAAGGGATTGAGTGCCCACCTTCATTCCGAAAAAGCAGCGGGGCGCCCTCTTTGATAGCAGCGCGGAGAACAAAACAGCGCTCCGTTTCCTATAAGGTGGCATTTTCTATCAAAGCAAAAGGCCGTAATCCAGACTTAAACTCTAAATCCTGTGTACACTGACATAATGCCCCCTAAGCTGCCTAATTCCTCCCAGAGCCTTCAGTGTTTTCTCCATCGGCTCGCCCATTTCCGTCAGTCTTGCTGCCGTTTTTTCCCCTCCGTCTCTCTCTCCCTTCATGTCTTTCCTTTTTCTCATGCCTGTCACTTCACCCACTCTGCTGTATTGTTCTCTTCATCTCACTCTCTGGCCCCCTCTTTCTCTCCCAGCACATTTATAAAACCCGCCTCTCCTTTGCTTTGTTTTTTTCATCCCTCTGTACTTCCATCATAAGAAAAGAGGCAACAACAATATTCCGCACCATACCCAAACAACCATCCTCTGGTTGCTATGATACCCCGCAGGCCATTGTGATCGAGTCTCATTATAGCTGGGATTTGACGTTTAATCCGAGCTATGTAATTGGCCTGCTCTTTGCTGTTCAGGCAGGCTTAACTCCTCAGACGGGCGTGCTTTTAGCAGTGATGCTGCGCCATTGTGTTCCGACTCGCGCCACAAGCCGACGATGAGAGAACCACTCCTCCGAGCAGCCGAAGCCACGAGGAAGCAGCACTATCGGACGCACCGCGAGACCCCGGCAACGTGCCGCGTGGCCCCCTCGGACTCATCGGACCGCACGGATGACTCTGAGGCAAAGACACTATCAGTGTCTGGACGCCAAGTCACCAAGCCATCAAACACACACACACACACACACACACGCACAAGGGCTCAAAGGCAGCGTTGTCACATCAGAGGAAGCGCGTCGCGCTGATGGATGGAGTGTGACATGTACACTAGCAGGTCTGTCACCAGGAAGATGGCTGCCACTGAGGCAACCGCGGCGTGTTAATTTACAGGAGTGTTTGTGCCCGGCTGTTGCTGTTATGTTGTGGGGACCCTTTAGTTTCAAGACGAAACCCCGGTGAGTCAACAAGATGGTGGCTAATTTAAGTCCTGAAAAAAAAGGAGAAGAACAGGAAGTTTTAATCTGGTGTAATCATCTTCTGCTCCAGGTTTCTGACTGTTAGCAGAGCTTCTCTGGCCTCAGAGTCAATCCCAGTGCTGGATTGTTACAAACTGTAGCAAGTAGTTTTTCAGATATAAAGAGAGACGTAGAGAGAAGAGCCAACAAGCTTCCAACCACGAGATACGAAAACTAAGTGTCAGCCCGCCAACCTGTTCAAGCACTAATGGAGTTGTGGCTCCCATATGGTTGCACTCAGGTGTCAAACACGCATGAAAGCACAGATGGTATAGAACCCACGCAGACTCGCACATGATGGCGTACCTGCGGCAGCAGCTGCTCACGTTTTTGGACCCTGTGCAAGACTTTTTAGGAGACGCCGTCTTCATTCGGGGCTGCCCCCAAACCCCAAAAGTTCATTAACAAAGACTTTGTTACAAATGAGCAACAAAATGAGGAATAACTAGCAAATGTTCTCAGGAGGTGGTCCAGAGGTCACAGGTTCTGTAGGAGCGTGGCTGGAACTCTGCAGTGTTGAGATGCCGAACGCAGCCGTGCACCTGTGCAGACACGGAACGTTTACAGCCGCGGCTGCAAAAGGTTCATCCTTTCTGCAGGATTGGAAGAACAACAAAGACTGGATATATATGAAGTAGCAGGAGTGGAATCCAATGCTACACACGCTAATGATCAGCACACGGCTAATTGTGTAATAAACACTTCACAGCCTTGAGTAATCGCCTTGAGGATTAGCTCGCTGCAGCGTTAGCCTGCTAGTGAGGGAGGAGAGCTGTAGGTCAGCAGAGACGGACTTTCCCCTTCATTTAGCTGCTGGTCCTCTTCTCCGTCACAGGAGACACACGTGAAAGGTCCAGCTGTGTCCAGAGGGGTCCATGAGGTCCGACACCAGTCGTTCTCCAGACATCCCCAGCTGGATCGCTCAGGCTGGAGTCTGGGGTGGCCCTTCAGCAAATATCATTCTGGGCCTGATTCGGAAACACAAACAGTGTGCAGCGAGCCGGGTCACAAGCGCCGGTCCAGTCTGAGTCACCGCGTGCGACAAAGCGGCTGAGTCACGACTCCCGCGTAATTCTGACTCAAGCGCTCCATTAGTGACGATAACGCCGTGCCTCAAAATAACAGCACCAGCGCCACGCTCCGCCGGCGCTTCCTTCTCACAGTCTGCTTAATTTGCTCGACAAGAGGGAAAATCTGCAAATTGACTCCCCTGAAGGTGCCCGAAGCCTTTCAGGAGGAAGCTCAGCCGTTGCTCCTGGCAACCGGGGGCTTAGGGCCGCCGCGCAAATCCCTCTGCCTCCTTCTGCTCCTTATTGGTTTCATGTGTTTCAATCCTGGCTTCTCTGATTTGATGTTCTGGGCGCTTTAGTGTCGTTGTTCTTCCCTCAGTTCTGACCCCCGGTCTGGGTCAGGTCTCTCTGGGACTGGATCCCACAACGCGTCCTGGATTCCTCCCAGAGCCTCTGAAACAGGACGGCTGCTGACGGGGGCTCACATGCTGGGCTGACCTTGGCGGGATGGTTGCGTGGCCCGGCGCCGCTCCCCCAGCCTGGGGCCTGGGGCCTGGGTCTAGGCCTGGGTCTGGGTCTGGGTCTGGGTGTGCGTAGCGTGGTCCACTGTTCCGTCTCCACGTTCCCGCCTGCGGTGGTTGTTGTTGTTTTCTCCTGTGGGCTGAGTTTTACACAGTCTGTCAATCTCCTGAGCGTCACACATTAGAAGGACCAGTGGAGTGAGACTCCCAGAGAAAGCCTCCAGGGAACCACTCTTCTTCCACCCCAACCCTCTCGCCGCTTGTTTCTCTTCATCTTCCAGCCCGTCTCCTCCAGCTCTCTCTCTCTCTCTCTCTCCCTCTCTCTCTCTCTCTCTGAGGCTCCGCAGCATCCGTCTACGCGCTCTGCGCCCGAGCGATCGGCCGAACTCTGGCAGAATTCCCCAGGACGCATCGCAGCGAGCGTGCAACTAATGAACACGGCCGCAGGAATGTGCCGGCGCCATCCCTCTTCTTTTTTTCAGCTTCTCTCTCAATAGGGGGACTATTTGCTGCGGCTCAAAACCGGAATGCGTAGCATCAGTTTAGAGGACCACAAATTGTTTGTGCGGAGCTTTCAAACGAAACGACGGTCACGCTCTGCACTCTCCGACTGTGAGGGGAAACCATGAATCCCAGGCCCCTTGTCAGGAGATGCTCTGAAAGTTCCTTGTCTGCTAGCCATTGAACTCCTTCCTCCTCACAAAGGCACCGGTTTGAATTGGATTTGTCGGCCTAAAAATGTCCTGCACCTTTGCATGGTTTCATTGCTGCGTTCTGGCCTTTTTGGAGGTCAACGAGGTCGTCGTCTCATTCCCTCGGAAGGAGCGGAGAACGAACGCGCCTCTCAAACAACAAACGCAGAATGCCAAATGAGGAAAATCAACTTTTCCCGACAAGGACCTTTAAACTGAAGGACGTGCACGCCTGGCGAGCGTGGAGATTGGGGTACGTGCGGCGGTGGCCCTGAAAGTTAAAGTAGTATGAAAATGGCGAGCTCTTAACTGGAGCCTGCGTGTGAATAGCCTCGGCATTCTTCTGGGTTTAATGAAAGCCTCCGGAGTGAAAGCCTGAAATAGCATTAGGTGGCACACAATGGTAGCCTTAACTGTAGGTATTAAATCTTAACAGCCGAGACCTAATTGGCCGACCAGTGAATGGGCCAACGGGCGGCTCTCAAGCTGCTATGTCACAATGCCTCACTGGCCAGAAACTTTGTCCTTTTTCCCCTTCTTCCTTCGGCAAATGAGAAAAAAACTCATCCCTCCAGAGTAACATCCGTATCGACCTCCCATCTCCACACGCCCGTCCTTTTGTTGTGGGGGGGGGGGGGGGGGTCTGCTGTCAAATTCATTCACCTGGAAAAGAAGCTTCTGGTTTATTTCCCCGCATCCGTGCTTCTATCGGTGCACATCCTGCCGCCCTGACGTACCGCCGCGCGGTGTCGACCACGCCCACACCCGCCGTCGTGCTCTTGGATCTCTTGCTGCAGAGATTGGAGGGAGGGTCCCCGGGTGCATCCAATCACCAACTCCAATGAGGTGGAGAACTCCCCGGCGCCGGAGACGGCGGAAGGGTCGAGTCCAATCATGCAGTCAAGCACCCGTTAGCCAGCCAGGAGTGCGAATCAAAACCTTGTGTACCTGATCAATACCAGCAGACAACGAATTGCACTCCGGGGAAGTCGGCAGAGGCCAGAAGGCTGTTCCGGAGGCCGGTGGAGGGCACACATGAGACAGTGTGGGGGCTTGTGGCTAAGACGCCTGCCAGGGACAGGCTGAGTGATTTGAGTGGGAGTGAAGTCAGACAGTGCCTGGCTCAAAGGAGGGGAAAGATCATACTCAGACAGAGATGCTGAGGATGCTTTAGGAGGGCAGCGCCTGCTGCTCGGCCAGGAAACTCCTGACCTGCACAAGCTAGCGTTTTTACCAGATTGCGGCTTTTTGCTCAGAAGCTGTCGGAAGGGATCCTGGATCGTGATGAACCCGACAGACGCTCGGCAGCCTCTTCTGGCTGTGACGGCTCTGCTCTTTTCACTCTGCTGACAAAGGAAAAAGGCAACTCTCAAAAGTTTTTGTCTTCTTTTGTTTTCTATTACTTTTCATGTCAGTCATGCTTTTGATGAAATATTAATGTGATAGGTCGAAAAAACAACAACAAAAACACAACTGTCTCGCCACCTTCCAATGAAACCAACAGTAGTTCCTCCTCTAGGTCCCCCTCAGAGGCGGTTCCTGGTGCCCCCGGCTGGCCTTCCAGAGGACCACCTCCGGTCGCTCCTGCAGTAGACCAAACGTGCTGCATCACACGTGCTCAGCTGACCGGCTCCGCCCCTCCCACACGTTTGGTTCTCATCACAGAAATCCTCTGCGAGGTTAACGGCGGTTTAACTGAGCGATATTTGGGTTTTTTTCTTCTGGCATCTGTTTGTCCTCAGCAACGAACCGATTTACAAATGCTTTAGAAATGTCATTAATTTAACTTGTTGATGGTCTCGTACAAGTGCTAATGGCTCCCAGGAAAATGGCATGTTCAGGATTGGAAAGTGCTGTCTGGCAGAGGCAGCGCGGACTGACCTGATTCATAACCTGGTGAAAATTGGCTCCGCTGAGTGCGCAATTGCTAATTAGCAGGATGAGCCTGGCAGCCGGCGTAAAATGAACTTTGTGGGGTTTTTTAAAATTGTTGTCTCCGCGAGCAAAAGAGCCCAAATGAAATTCAAAGCTTTGTGTCAGATTCAATCCTAATAACATCGACGGAGCCTTTTATCTTTTTTTATAAACGCAGTTTAGAGGTTCAAAGGAAGCGGGATCCAGGCTACACACGCTGCTGTCTGCCGACTCAGCAGCTATTTATGAGCTAACAGCAAAAGCTTGCCAAAATACGGCTTTCAGTGATTCGGTTTCACGTTAAACACCGGCGGCATGAAACGACCCAAGTTCCACCTGACCCACCCGCCTAGGCCGGCTCCACACAAAGACTCCAAACAAAAGAGGAAGACGTGCTAGCGCTGGACCGGCAAGTTAGCCTGATCGATATCCGAGCCGTTGAGGAGCAGGAGACAGGCCGCCGCCGCCGCAAAAGATCCGGTATTACCGCCGGCCTGGACGCCCTGGACAGGGGCAGCCAGGGCAGGAAAGGCAAAACACAAAAACATCGGAGTTAAACAGCCGTTTCAGACTGGAAGGCTGCTTTTGCCAAAAGCTGCTCTGGCTCCCACAACTCTGACAGCTGTGGCCATAAAAATAAAAGTAATTATGAGCACTCTCCATTACCACCCGCCAGTACTGCTCTTGAATGCAGCACCGGTTTTATCGCACCTCCTGTGTAAGAGGCGCTAGTCCTCGTTACTCCACCGGCAGCGTTGGCCAGACATGCAGATTGGGGTCTTCTTTCCTGGATTATTGATATTTTCCTTTTCTGAAGGTGCAGAATGAGTTGTTAGCAGAGGAGAGACAGAGGAAAGACTTGACCTGCCTCCTCGCTAATCCTGGATGCTAAACAATCGCCATTTTTAATGAACGCAGGCCGAATTTCTGACCCTTTTTTGGCAAGGGTGGGGGGTGTGGGGGGCGGGGTTCAGAAATGATGAGCTCAGCACCGGTGGCATAATTAACAGGCCACTTACAATAGAGACGGAGAAATTACGGTGCCACTTTGAAATGTCAGGATAACCAATTATTGAATAAAATTGGCCATTAAGTCGTTCCTTCTGGCCACAGGTGATGAAACCACCTGAAATAATGGGGGGAAGTGGGCAGGATGGGTTTTTGGACACGCTCACGAGAGGAAATATCAGATTAGCTGGAAATGGAAGACGCCTTGGGGGGAAAATTCCGGCGGATAGATTTCTCCTTCGTCCACACCTTTAAATTAATGATCTCCAGTGTTCTGTGATAGATTCACAACACGTGCACAGACATTTGTAATGGCCCTCGTTACTAAACTTTATTCTCATTTGTCGTGGAAACGTGTCATTGTCAGTTTTATTTTGGCGGTTCTGCCGTGGTTAGCGTGCTAGCTGGAGCCACGTGTGTCAGTCCGGTGGGAAACCATAGCTAGCTTGCTGGATATTGTGCAGCTGAGATTCAGTCAACTACAGTCAGAAAGCAAAAAGAAGCAGTCAGAACTTGAGGAAATTGACAGCGTGTTTTAGTGGAATTGGGACTTGAGTGAGTGGCAGGAGCTCCGCCCGGCGGGGCTCCGGCGAGGACGGCTGTTTTTCTCTCAGCTAAGGCAACTTTCAACGAGAGGCTCACCGGAGAGGAGATGCCCTTTCTGTGTGCGATGAAGGATGGACGGTGGAGGGGGGGCGAGGAGGGGAAGAACGAGAGAGAACTATTCCAGTCAAAGACAGGTTGACAGGGCAGAGCTCTCTGTGGCGAGGGGGGAGGAGCCATTCTGAAGTCTCCTACTGGCGGCTGGAGTCAGAATAGATACATCTCGGGGCCTGCCAGCTTTTTTTTTCATTAAACCCTTTTTTCCTCCCAGCGCTCTTCTGTCTCTCCACCGTTTGACAGCAGGCGCGGTCGCGCCGCGTCTCCTGCAGAAACGGTGGGATGGTGCACGCAAACACGAAACAGGTAAAGACGGGCGCACAAACACGCAGGAGCCTGTCTGCCGGTGCCCACGGAACCACCGGGCAGCCGCTAGATTAGCCTTAAGACATGCTAATAGCAGCGCGGCGGTTTCAGGCCAAGTGCTTCAGGCTTGTTACTAGCAAGGCTCGTGATTAGCAGCTCATTGTCACAAACTTCCCCTCAATTGTCAGATTTTCAAGGCTTTTCAAGGATGGTGTTGACACTGGAAACGATCACAATGAGAGCGAGCCTCAGGGTTCTGCACAAGAAGACCCCCCCCCCCATCATCCTGTTGGCTGGGGGGCTCTGAATGGAGCATTGAGACGTCCTTTGAAGTTTGAGGGGGCTGTGAGAAGCAGCGTGTCTTCTGTGCCACTAGTGTCGGCGATTAAATTGTGACTGGTGGGAAGAATGCCTGGGCCTGGGGGGGAGCTAATACCCACAAAGTATTTGTCCCCTTGTCATGATGGGGCAGATAACGGGGCCCCTTAGAACCGCTCGGTTCCTCTGATCTGGTTAATTACAACAACTAATGAGTAATACCAGGAAAAAAGACATTTCTGAAGGACCAACAGAAGCAAGAAGCAAACAAAGCAAAAACACTGCAAAGCTAACGGCTAAGATTAGCCACATTTTTAGCCTGTCAGAAGTCAACATTCATCCTTTTAAAACCCTGGTTTGACTTGAATAACTTCTCCTCCTGGTTCCAGTCATTTCCCTCCGTCTCCTTCAGCTCTTTGTTTGGTTCCAGCCACGTTCTGACCCTGGTCGACCTCCTCTCCGCCATCCGGAGCGACCCCCCCCCCCCCACCGTAATATGAGGTTTCTACATGAGTGGACAGTCAGAAGGGCCATTAGCGCTGCTGCTAATTACGCTAGAACCTACTACATCTGGAATCACACATAATCCACATGGCTGCGGCTAGCACTAATTGATCTGTGTAAATTGATCTCCACATACGGTTTAGTATTAGCTGAAGGTCAAGAATGCTAACTGTGCTTGTCAATGCACCAGGAAGGGTTCTTCCTCACTGGTGCGCCTGGACTGGACTCGTGTGGTCAGACATGCAGGACTAGCAAAGAAACATGTCTGAAATCTTAACTAGCACTCCGAGGCTACGCAAAGACCCCCGGATATGCACCAGAAGCGAGATAAAAGAAACGCGGATACAGATGTTCAAGGTCAGGTTGCGTCCGAACGCATCGGGATGTGTTGGCAGAGCGCTGATAAGAGTGGGCGAGATTTCTGCCCTCTGATAGCTGCGATAGGGAAGCGCGGCGTAAAGCTGGTTAGCCTCCTGCTTTGGTTTCATGATCAGCGCTACAGACCAGCTCCATCCAGCCAGAGGATTAAAGGCTTCCTGGGGGCTTCGTTCTGCTAGCAAATTTAAAATAACACGCCGTCAGGTAGCTAAAATTGTGCAAAATGGTTTCATAATTATCACTTGTGAACAAAAGTGTGAAGTTTACATGTAGATTAGCCAGTTTTTTTCTGCTGGAATTTAAATGTAATAAAAAGAGTTTTACTTTTGAAAGAAAGTCACAAAAATATCAACATTAAACTCCTCACACTCATGCCCGGCTGGGGATTGTGGGCCGAATGTAACGCTTGACTCGTTTTCACTTTACTTGGAGCTATTCGCACGTCCAACGCTGCGACGTTCCGCTGGGACGAGGTCTCCGAGGAAACCGCTAATACGCAAATGCGCGAGAAAATGCAACATACGGCTAAACAGGACATTGCACAAGCTGATATCAGCGCTAACAACATGCAACGTGCTTGCTTTTTTTGGCACACGTTGCCTACAAGGTTTTTACTTTATTTCTTTAAACATATCCCCCAATTACAAAGCAATTAGCTTAACATGGCTGTTTAAAACGTGCAAAAGGAATGCTACACTTGCAGCAGCCAAGTAATTTACCTCCAAGTCATTGAGCAAAAGTGTAAAGCTAACGCTAGCATGACGATGGCTAATCACTCCTGCTTTGAGACGCCTGTCCCTCGCTAACTGTTCTGAAGTGTAGGTTGTGAACCCTCAACTCTTGGACTTTGATATAAATATAGTGTTTTGTTGCCAGGGGCAACAGCCAACTTTCTACCACTGTAAAATTGCAAAAATGCAGGAGGCTTTTCTGCTAATGTGCAATTCCCATTTATGTATTTCGTGGTTAGAACAGGGTGAAGAGCTGAAGAACGGCGACCACAGATAACTCCAGACGCGGCATGCTGAGCAACATTAGCAATGAAGAAAATAAAAAAAGAAATACAAAAGTCCTTTATCTCAGCCAGGGAACACTGCTAAGAGGTCATGGTGGATAATATTCTTAAAAAAATTAATGAATTCAATTCTTGCCTGTCAGGAGTGTGTTTATTTAGGTCTAATTGACTTAAGTCAAACTAAAAACTAGCTCAAACTAGCTGCCGCCTGCATCCGTTAATGATTTACCATCAAAACGAACCTTTTTTCTTTTGGGTCCATCTTTTTAAAAAGAAGTTAGCTGGTTGTTTTCAAAGTTTTTATAAAACAGTGTTGAAAAAAAGTTAATCAAATGATAAAAAGGTCTAATTACATTTGAAAATACAAATAATAAGAGTGAAACACAAGCTGCCCGTTGGTTCTGATTCAAGCGGCGACGCGCATGCAGCGGGGACGACAGGGGGCGCTAGTGGGTCGGGAAGGAGCCACTGCTGGAATTCAGACAGCAGCCGACGCTCTCCGCCTCCCTCCATCCCTCACTCATTACAAGCGTTCATTATATAATTTCAGACCTGCTGCCGCGTCCCTTTATTTGAAAAAGAAAAGAAAAGTGCGTCCGCCCGCGTGAAGACGCGCGTCGCGGACGCGCGTCTTCACTAATGAGCGCGTGACTCCACACGCACTTGTTTGATGCGCTGGGGGACGCGGAATCCGTGCGCACTGACGACACTGGTTTAGAGGGTGGGGGGACTGGGGGGCTGTGGATCCGCGCGCCACCGCAGCGGCTTCTCAGGCCCAAAGACGCTCCTCCCGCGGCCGTGAGCGCGGCGCCGGCGGCCACACGCATTGTTGGCAACCGCGGGGAAGCCGCAGCATCCCCCGGCACGCGCGCACACACACAGACACACACACACAGAGAGACACACACACACAGGCGGCACAACCTGCCTCGCGTGGAACCTGGTGCGTAAAAGTTGTCCGCAGACGAGGCGGCGAGCAGCGATCACCGCAACTCACGCGTCATAAAAGGCAACTATTACCGCCGCGAGCGCGGAAGAGGCTTTTCCTACAGGGACAAAAAGCTGCCGAGACGCCTCAACAGAAACAAACAGAAATACTTCCCACACACACACACACACGCACACACGCACACTTTCTTCCTGTAAAATATTGTGATCTGAACGTCAGGACCGAGTCCGGCGCTGTTTACGAGTCTGCTGGGGTGGCGAGAGAGGGAGGGAGAGAGAGAGGGAGGGGGAGAGAGGGAGGGGGGAGAGGTAGGACTGCAATATCATTTGTGAGTCCCTCTCATAGTGCTGCAGATAGAGGCTGCCAACACATGCGGCGCTTCTGCAGGTGCGGGGAGAGCGCGCAGGATCCACCGAGGAATTCAGCCAGAAACGGATTTAAAGGCGTTTTATTTCCTCTCCCTGGCTGATTCCATTTCACAATTTTTGCTGTTTCCCCCCCCCCGAATTATCACGAGTGCCACAGAAGCTGCTGCGCGGACGCTGCTTCTGAAAGAGAAGAGAGAAAGAAACTCTGTGATCCGCTGGAGCGAGAGTCGCAGCCGGACTCCGCTCACACCTCCGGGCTCCGCGCACCCGACGCCCGCCCCGGGATGAGTTGGGACCTATGCTGGATGAAAGGAATACCGCAGCCGACAGGGGAAGGTCAGGAGTAATCCCGAGTTGAGAGTCAAAGGAGGCGGACGTGGACGCGGATGCGCCTTCTGGCTTTTACGCGCAGGCAGGTTGAAGCTTTTTGCCGCACCAGAGCGCATCTCCGCTGCGCGCCGCCACCTCTCTGTCCGCGAAGTTGACTGAATAAAGAGGTCCAGACGCCCGTCGCGCCGCCGCGGGCGTGCGTGTGGACTTGCTGCTTCTTTGGCGCAGCCGGAGCGATGGAGGCAGTGGTCCGGAGGAGAAAGTCTTAGCGCGTGCCGCAGCAGAGGGCTAGGGTAGGAACAGTATTCACGAAAAAAAGCGTTTCTCGCTCGCGCACTCCATTTTTGGGACTTTTTTCCTTCCCTTTCGAATTGGTGGACGCTCTTCCGAAGGGAAACCATGAGGACTATCGATGCAGTGGACTGTCTGTTCTGCTCCGTGCTCGTCCTGCAGCTGCTCCATCAGCCCGCCGCCAAGCAGGTGCTCCGGTACCGTCTGGCCGAGGAGGGACCCGCCGACGTGCGGGTCGGGAACGTGGCTGCCGACCTGGGCATCGTCGCCGTGTCCGGGGAGGTGACGTTCACGCTCGAGTCCGGCTCGGAATTTTTCAAAATAGACAACATCACAGGTGAGCTGAGCACCAACGAGAGGCGCATCGACCGAGAGAAGCTGCAGCAGTGCCAGATGATCTTTGACGAGAACGAGTGCTTCATAGACTTCGAGGTGTCGGTGATCGGGCCGGCTCAGAGCTGGGTGGACCTCTTCGAGGGGAAGGTGATCATCTTAGACATCAACGACAACACTCCCTCTTTCCCGTCGCCTGTTCTCACGCTGTCCGTGGAGGAGAACCGACCCATCGGAACCCTCTACCTGCTGCCCACCGCCACCGACAGAGACTTCGGCAGGAACGGAATAGAGCGCTACGAGCTCATCCAGGACGGCGGCGAGAACTCCAGGCGCCTGGGCTCGCCCGGGGACTCCTACTCGGGGAAGAGGAGGTTCGAGGAGGGGGCGAGCAGGAGCAGCGTCTTCGAGCTGCAAGTTGCTGACACCACAGACGGAGAGAAGCTGCCTCAGCTCATCATCAAAGGGGCCCTGGACAGGGAGCAGAGGGACTCCTACGCAGCTGACGCTTCGAGTCAGGGACGGCGGAGACCCTCCTCGCTCCTCGCAGGCCATTCTGCGGGTGATGATCACCGACGTCAACGACAACAGCCCCCGGTTCGAGAAGAGCGTCTACGAGGCCGATCTGCCGGAGAACAGCCCGCCCGGGTCGCCCATCCTGCAGCTGAAAGCCGCCGACGCAGACGTGGGCGTCAACGGTCAGATCGAGTACGTGTTCGGGGCGGCCACGGAGTCCGTCAGGAGGCTGCTGAGGCTGGACGAGAGCACCGGCTGGCTGAGCGTCTTGCACCGCATCGACCGCGAGGAGGTGAGCCAGCTGCGGTTCACCGTCATGGCCCGCGACCGGGGCCAACCGCCCAAAATGGACAAGGCCACCGTGGTGCTGAACATCAAAGACGAGAACGACAACGTGCCCGCCATCGAGATCCGCAAAATCGGACGCATTTTCCTGAAAGACGGGACGGCAAACGTGGCAGAGGACGTGGTGGTGGACACGCCCATCGCTCTGGTTCAGGTGTCGGACCGCGACCAGGGGCAGAATGGGGTCGTGACCTGCACGGTGGTGGGAGACGTGCCCTTCCAGCTGAAACCCGCCAGCGAAATGGAGGGCGAGCAGAACAAGAAGAAATACTTCCTGCACACCTCGGCCCCCCTGGACTACGAGGCCACGCAGGAGTACAACGTGGTCATCGTGGCGGTGGACTCCGGCAGCCCCAGCCTGGCCAGCAACAACTCCCTTCTGGTCAAGGTGGGCGACACCAACGACAACCCGCCCATCTTCGGCCAGAACGTGGTGGAGGTGTCCTTCCCCGAAAACAACGGCCCTGGCGAGAGGGTGACCACGGTGACCGCCATCGACGCCGACAGCGGGAAGAATGCTGAAATAGCATACTCGCTGGACTCCTCCGTCAACGGGATTTTCTCCATCGACGCCGACACCGGGGACATCCGAGTGAACGCCGTCCTGGACCGAGAGCACACCGAGCGCTACGAGTTCAGAGTCATCGCCAAAGACAAGGGCGTCAACACGCTTCAGGGCTCGGCCACGGTGGTCGTCCTCGTGTCCGACAAGAACGACAACGAGCCAAAGTTCATGCAGGACGTGTTCACCTTTTATGTCAAGGAGAATCTGGAGCCAAACAGTCCAGTCGGCATGGTTACGGTCATCGACGCCGATAAAGGCCACAACGCAGAGATGAGTCTTTTCATCGAGGAGGAGGAGGAAATCTTCTCCATCGAAAATGAAACCGGCACCATTTTCTCCACCCTCTCCTTCGACAGGGAGCAGAAAACCACCTACACCTTCCGCGTCAAAGCCGTGGATGGAGGCGACCCCCCCAGGTCCGCCACCGCCACCGTCTCGCTGTTTGTCATGGATGAAAACGACAACGCCCCGACGGTGACCTTCCCCAAAAACAGCTCCTACACCCTCCTGCCCCCCTCCAGCAACATCAGAACGCTGGTCCGGAAGGTTGTAGCCACCGACACCGACACCGGCATCAACGCCGACCTGAACTACAGCATCATCGGGGGGAACCCCTTCAAGCTGTTTGACATCGACGGCGGCACCGGGGTCATCCTGCTGATGGGCAAGTTGGAGCAGAAACACTACGGCCTCCACAGGCTGGTGGTGCAGGTGAACGACAGCGGGCAGCCTTCGCAGAGCACCACCACCTTGGTCCACGTGTACGTGAACGAGACTCTGTCCAACTCCACGGTGGTGGAGGCCCAGGTGGCCAAGAGCCTGAGCACGTCCCTCAACACCAACATCGCCGGCGACCCCAACTACGACCTGAGCAAACAGAGGCTGAGCATCGCCATCGGAGTCATTTCGGGCATCATGACGGTCATTCTCATCATCCTGGTGGTCGTCATGGCCCGCTACTGTCGCCCCAAGAACAAGAACGGCTACGAGGCCGGCAAAAAGGACCACGAAGACTTCTTCACGCCCCAGCAGCACGACAAGTCCAAAAAACCCAAAAAGGATAAAAAGAAGCAGAAATCCAAGCAACCGCTGTACAGCAGCATCGTCACGGTGGAGGCGTCCAAACCCAACGGGCAGCGCTACGACGGCGTCAGCGAGAAGCTGTCCGACAGTCCCGGCATGGGCCGCTACCGCTCGGTCAACGGGGGCCCGGGCAGCCCGGACCTGGCCCGGCACTACAAGTCCAGCTCGCCGCTCCCCACCGTCCAGCTCCACCCGCAGTCCCCCACGGCAGGGAAAAAGCACCAGGCGGTTCAGGACCTGCCCCCTGCCAACACCTTCGTTGGCACCGGAGATAACATTTCCCTGGGATCGGACCACTGCTCCGAGTACAGCAGCCAAACCATCAACAAGTACAACAAACAGGTAAGAAGACCCGGCGCCGGGTCCCCCGCACCCACCACCACTCCCAAACGTCCCCTTGTTTCCTCCCGTTAGGGTTTCGTCAGCCGTAATGCCTTCCGACAGGGCTAGCCTTAGAAGCCGTCTTAGCCTTTACGGTGCTAATGTGCGCCAAGTTAGTGGTATTGATCTGCTTTGGTTGTTAGTGCCATTCACATGTAATATGCAGCAGGAAGGGGGCGGTCCGGATTAGCTGTTTTAGCGCTGCACATGTGAAGGTAGCCTTTCCTGTCGGGGGCGGCGTGGGCGCTAACCTTGGAAAATGTGTCAGGGTTCTGTCGACAGCTCACACGAGGGTCTGGTTTGCAGTTATTTTATCCCCGAGGGGAGCGGGGCCCTGCCCCGCCCTGCCCTCCGCCTGACAAGGCCGCCTTGTCCTCTGCCGAGACGTCGGGGGAACAAAAACAGGAGCGGATAAGAGAGAAAGGCAGCACAAACGCAGCTTTGTCAGGTTTCGGGAGCCAGTTTTACAGTCTCCGCTTAAGTGGGAACATCTGGCTAGCAGGCCGTTTCTGCATCCCGCAGCAGTTCACCGCCCGAGCAGCCAACCTGGAAGAGGAAGGGGGCGGTCCAGATTCACCTGCCATATTGTGCCTGATTTGATTTGCTCTCCTCGTCCTCGTGTCCAGACATCTGCAGGTTTCTGTGTCGCTCGACTAGCTGCTCTTTCTGGTGCTGGGACGCGGCCGTGCACGGACAGAAACAGTCGGTCCGTATCGAAGCCAGACGATTCGTCCTTTACGATACCTTGTGTGTTTTTTTTAATGGCAGCCTAATGAATTATTGATCCCTCCTCTACTTGCCGTCAGCACCATTCATCCAGATTCCCTCTCACCAATATTTCTGTTTGTTTACTTCCTCGTTTTCATGTTTGGTGTCCATCTATGTTAGTTTTCGTTTGGAATCGTCTGTTTTTCCGGCCCCGGACGCTCCTCTGGTGTATCCTTCCACCTTTCTAGGCCCTAGACGCGGTGTCCTGGTTCTCATCTTTCAGACTCCCAGAGCTAGCCAGGGCTAAGGTTACAGCCCTGATGGCCAACTGAGAAGCGTGTTGCGCTACATGATTAGCTGTTCAGCCTGCCACATGTTTGCCTGAACTTTGAAAGGCCTAGCCTGCGTGATGCTCTTTTTTCTGGCAGTGGTTTTGTAATAAATCCCCTCTCTCCCCTCCTCCTGCTCTCAGATCGGCTCACTCCTCTCCTCTCCTCCCCTCTTCTACCGTCGCAGATTCTAATATGGTGTATTCGCTGAGCTGCTTCCCAGAGTGTGAGGAGTGCTGTTGCTTTCGGATGTCTCCTGCATAATTAAAATGCACTCTATTCCCCGCCGCCTCTGCTGCAGTTGCGCGCATTGTCCACTTCGATGCTCAGCTTACATAGTTATTTACACTCTGCATTAACGTTTGGGTTTTTGGCTGCACATTTGCTAGCATGTCATGAGGAGCGCGGTGTTTGCCTGACGCCTAAAGCGAGCGTGATGCCCCCCGTTAGCTGATTGAATTGTTGAAAGTATTAAGAGCGTCTGGCTGAGCCGGTGCTCGCCGTTGATAAATTCCACTGAGGTGAATAGGGCTTAATCTAATGGCTGCACAAGAGAGCTAATTGAAGAGGTGCGTGTGTTCATGTGCTCCAATTACGGCATTAAACAGCCACCTCTTTATTAGATTAAGTCGCGGCGCGGTCACGCTCTTGTTTTTAAGGGGGTGCCGTGTCGAAAAACGTCTCATCGAACTGGAGGCAATAAACAGATAAAGCAGCCGGGGAGCATGGCTGCCTCGGCTGCTCCGGTTGGACAGAAATTAGCCGTTGATAGATCATCAACCATCGCAGTTTCCAGTGGCGATCAGGAGACGGTGAACGTCGCTGGAAAACGGGAGAAACTACTGCCTCAGATCTGCAGGCAGCAAATCGGACATTTTGGGTCACCGGTTTCTGTCTGTGGCTAGGATTGATGGTTTTAGCGTCTGTGTCGGCTAATCTCTTCACGCTCATCTGGGGGAAGAGCTAGCAACAGGCACAAGAAAGGCAGCCCTGTTAGCGGCGCAGAGAATGGCCCTCACTGTTTCACAAGAGGCCTGAGGTCGGGTGAAAAGACAGAAGGGGTGGGGAAGGGGGGGGTGGGGGGTGGGGGAGGATAGTGGTGGGCATTGACGAATCCCTGAGGTATCGGCTTCCATCTCCGTCATCGTCTGCCTAATCTAGCAGTGACGGTGCAGGCAGCCGCTCCACCAGGTAACCAGGCAACTGAGGGGTTTAACGGGGAGGCCGCTCGTTTTTAGCCCCTCGGACATTTAAACAGTCATTAGGCCGAGATAACAGCCAGGAAGAGGCGGCGGCCGTGGTCCTGAGCAGGGCCTGGTCCCAGCTCCCGACGGAGCCGCTCCACACCTGAGGCCAGGCCGCACTTAACGCAGCAACCGCCGTCCTTCCTGGCGGCCGCCGCGGCCAGGAAACAGCGAGACGTGGCAAGAAACTGCGCCGCTTTGAAGCACCGGCAAATTGGAGTGAGCCATCAGCGTTTGTTTTCTCGGCGCGCTTCAAAGCGGCGGCGCGGGCAGGTGGATCTCCTTTCATAAACGCTGAGGGGCAGCAGCTGGTGTGTGTGCAGCTCGGGCCCTCAGGGCAGGCTACAGCCACAGCTCACACACCTCACAGCTACGGCGGGCGCTCTCATCCCGCCCCGGGGCCGAGGGTCCACCTCCGCCTGCTCCCGCAGTCGAGACATTTGCCTCTTGCAAATCGTCGCCCTGCTGCAGGAAAATGGGGCCATGCAAATGGGGGCCACCTGAGTGGTGTTTGTAGCCAACAGACAGGATCGCAGGCTGCAGGAAACCAGCATGGAAATGGAGTCTTTTGCCTCTGGCCTCATTTGCTTCAGCCTGCAGAAGGTAGCTGCTAAACACCTTTGATTAGCCACAGGCGGAGCTAGCTAGCCTGCCTGGACGCTGCTGCCTCCTGCGTTCATGGGAGAACGTCTGATGTGATTGGCTAACCTGAGCCACTCTGGCTTAAGTTGAGGTTGTCTTGCTCGTGTCAGAAGCGAGATTAGGGGCCAGTCACCTGCTTTGTGCGTTAGCGCGTTATCATCTGCGCCTTCGTCCGTGACTGATTTTATCGAAAATGATTTTCGATCTATTACAGCTTAATTCAATCTGCAGTGAGTCGGGCCTCTTTTTAGCTTGATTACGCTGCGGGAAGAAAATGGAAGGAGTCGGAACGCGAAGTAATACTCATGAAATTGCAGCGGGCAGCATGTTCTGCCGTAATTTGGTTTGGTGATTTAAATGCATTTGCTGGAAGGCAATTACTGCCCTCAGCATCAGACCTGGCTGC
The DNA here is from genome assembly GCA_000180735.1 of Tetraodon nigroviridis. Taxonomy (NCBI): domain Eukaryota; kingdom Metazoa; phylum Chordata; class Actinopteri; order Tetraodontiformes; family Tetraodontidae; genus Tetraodon; species Tetraodon nigroviridis. The sequence goes on along the minus strand of CAAE01014351.1, from coordinate 97,512 downwards.
TGCGCAGGAGCAGGGGACGGCAGCGCCGGCGCTCTCCTGTGCATAATCTCCCCACAAAGATGCATTTTGGACTGTGTTTATCTGTCAGGTACTGTGGGAAAGCAGTTCCGAGCATGCCTGCACACGCTAAACGGACCTGCAAAGGTCTCCGGTCGTGTTTTCGCAGTTTTTGTCTCAAAACAAACCAAACTAAAAAGCCCGAGCTCTCAGGGGAAGAATGAGTTTAGCCAAACGCAGGCTGGCCAGGCCTCACCTGGCTTTCCCATCTAATACCTCAGAAAAAAAGATTTCATTTCCTGTGGTCTCCTTCACCAGGATGGAGACTAATCATGTCGGCAGCGCTGCCGCTCCATCAACCTCCACACGCTCGCCGCACCGTGGACATCGTTAGCAGAGGTTTGCGCAATAAAAGTGACTTTTACAAGGCTCCCGAGGTCTGCGATGTGCTATGCTAGCTGCTGCTGCTGTCTCTGAACCCCTCCTCTCACATCAGCTGTGGACTCCGGAACCGGCTAAATGAGAACATCACTTAGCTCTGCCAACGTGCGACCCCAGGGGAACCGTTCTGTTTGCGAGCTGGATCGCAACCCGGATCCGACCGCCGTTCCGTGTTTGTGACTAATAGGCGGAACGGCGGCGTTTTGTTTACTCGCGAAAGCGGCGGCGGGGGGCCGTAATGATGCCTCTTTCTGTTGACATGCTGGAAAGGTCACCGGTGTTTCCGGCGGCTCCACCCGGTAGAAAAACCTCCCTGACCTCGGCAACGACCCCGGCGCAGGCCCGCGGGGGCGCTCCTGCTCCCTCACGCTGCTCGCGTACTTCCACCCTTTAGGCTCTGATTTGCTCTCTTTTGTTGCGCGTCTGCTGAAATATTAAGATGCGCTGGGTTCCCTCGCCTGCGCCAGACGCATTAGCAATGTTGGAGATTAATAATGCACCCGAAAGCTTTGCCGTTTTTGTCCGACGGACACGGCGTTTTATTAATGTCTGCAGTCAGACGTGTTTGCTGAGCAAACGTAGCAGCGACGGCTGCGCTCGGACAGCCCCCCCACTCCAAACAAGATTATGGGTGTATGAAACAGTCAGAGCCTGGGGGAGGGAGGGGGACGTGTGGAAGTTTGTCCAGGAGGACGTGCGCGGCAATAAAAAACATGTTAACGTGTGAGAGGGCGGGGGAGAGCAAGCGGTGGGAGGGGGAGAGGTGGGGGCAGCCTCTCCATCACCCGGCACAGCAGACGCACATGCGGCGACATGCCTGAGAGGGTTTCAATATCCCCCCGTGCTGGTGTGAGCCTTTACCCCAGGAATGCAGTTCATTAGAGCTGTGTGGACACACACACACACACACACACACACACACACACACACACACACAGAGCTCCCCTGAGGAGTCGCTCACATCAGCTAGCCTCACTTTAGCTTCACTCCTAGCGACATCCTCACAACAGCTTCCAGCTGGACCTGATACCTGGGAATTTCTGCGTACAGTTAGCATCAGCCTGGTGAAAGATTCCAAGCAGGCTGTGATGCAGATGCTTTGGTTGCGCTTTTGTTGCACAGTAGCGACATCGACTCGTTAGCTTTGCAAACCTTCGGAGAGGGTTGGCAGCTTTGTCAACAGATAAATGTTGATATTTACAATTGAAAGTTAAAGAATGAAGCTAACGCTGGGACGAGAGCAGCAGAGAAAAGCAAGACGGAGACTATTTGTGCTACAAGAAGGAAAATAAAGACGGTAATTCCAGCACGCCTGAGTCTTTCTCTCTTGGATTTCCCTGCTGGAGAACCCGTCTGACCCCTTCAAAGATGATAGAAGACGTCTCTGCCAGAGCGAGGGACTCGTGTCCCTGTATTCGCTATAATCTCATCGTTGCGGCCGGTAGCAAACGAGCAAGCCGGGCAGAGCCGAGCGTAACGGCTGCGCTCAGACAGATTCTTCTGTGTGCTGAGGAACTGCAGACATTTAATATGGTTTCAGGTATTGATTTGCGGCACCTCGGCCTGAAGCCTCTTTATTCTCCTGCTTCACTTTCACCTTTAACTCCTCCCCCCCCCCTCCTGACGGCGTCCGTTTGATCAAACCAAAGACTTCCTGTCGCCTATTTTTCTGAACGAGTGGGCCCTTCAAAAACAGCACCTTTGCGGCGTTTTGGCCCTTTTTTCTGCTTGCTGGGCTACAATTACGGAGGCGGGTGGAGGCGGCGGTGGCGGAGTGGGGGGGTAATCAAGACTGAGAGGCCGCTCTTTGACACGGCTCATCTACGGCGAGCCGGTCCGCCGCCACACTCTGGACACAATAGCCAATTGTAAATTACAGAGTGGATTCAGTGGTGAGAGGAGGGAGAACCTCCCACTCGCGCCGGCTTCCTGTCTCCTCTCCTCCAGGTTGAGGAGGTTGGGCCAACGCCGGAGAGGCGAAACCATCAAATATTAAACACTTCCAACGGTTAGAATAACGGCGCTAAAGTGAGCTTTTCAAACTGTGACGCAGAGTTGTCCTTCGCAGGTCGCCGTAGCGACTCTGGCAGGCAGCTGGTCGGCGAGATCCCCCAAAGCGCTCGGAAGCGAGCGCTCGTCTCCCTGTTTGACTGTCATCGGGATTCTGCAGCAAATGTTTGACCATAGCCGATAAGAGGGTGTGTGTGTGTGTGTGTGTGTGTGTGTGTGTGTGTGTGTGTGTGTGTGTGTCTGGGGTCATCTGATGTCAGTGCAAACACATTCAGTATTCAGCCTTTGCTGCTAACGTTCTGTGCCGGTGGGGCACGGCGGCAACACGCGCCTGCTAAGCTACTTGGAGATTCCCAAGTTGCTCCCGGGGCTCCGTGGGAAGGAGGGAACGATTGAAAGGCAAAGTTCCCACGGCAGCAAACTTCCAGTGGTTGCTGTGACCACCGCCGCCGCTCCTGAGGGATCCGGGATTCACCGGCCTTCCCAGCTGCGAATGCCCCCGGATCCCAAATCAGACCAGGGAGGGAACACCAGCAGGTGTGCAACCCTCTGAAACAAGCACGCTCCTGCTCCTCAGGAGCCCCACAACACAACACGCTCAAGTGGCTGTTCAGGCCCGACACGTGAGCCGACCCGGCGGGAGGAGCGCCCGTCAGCCGGGCCCGATCGAGGCGGGAGTCCTACTGCCGACACCCGCGGAGCTGCCTGTGGCGCTGGGACGTGTTTGCTCAGCTCCTTCACACGCAGCCTCCTTCCTTTAAGTTGTATCCTCGCTATTATTAGCTGGTCCGGTTGAGCCGGTCTGGCGAACACGCGTGGGGAATGCTCCTCTTTCACCCGTCGGAGGAAGCCTAGCGGGCAGCTGCTGAACCGCACGGGGCACAGGTGGAACACAGCTCCGGCTCCCAACCAGCCTCGACCTGCTCAACATTCAGGGTCAAGGTGTTTATCCTCCTCTGGCCCCGCCCTCTCACATAGCCCCGCCCCTCCGCACTGTCAGCAGACCGTGTCTGCAGACGCGATCTTTACCACCTCCCTGACGAGCTGGTCCTGCTGGTTGTTTTATCCCCGTGGGAGCCAACAACCAGAGTCTGGAGGAGCAGGTGAGGCTCCGGGGAGCCGTCACCTGAGCCTCCCGCGTTCCTCACGCCCTCCCAACAAGCCCAATCCGTATTTAGCCTCAGGACACGTTTCCCAAATACGGGTTCAAAGCAGGCGGGCGTCTCGGGACTATTTCCTCTGGCGCTGACGTGTTCCTCCGCCGGCAGCACTGGTCGGCCAGCGACTCCCCTGGCAAACCCACCAGCGCCCCACCCGCAGGGTTCTGTTGCCTTAACAGCGTTATCAGAAAGTGATGCATTCCCTGCGCCTACGTGCGCGGCGGGCGACGCCGGGGAACAATGACAACAGCCAGCGGTGGCGGCGGGAGGAGGCGGCCCCCGTGTGCCCGGCACGAGCCCGGTAAAGGTGGGGGGGGGGGGGCCGCCCGGTTTAACAGGTAAAAATTGGCAAACGGCGCCGGCTGGAAGGCTTCCTGGGGTCACTTCGGAACTCCGGTGCGGATGCAGAGGAGCGTGAACGAGACCGAACCGCGTGCTCTCGCCACGTTGTCTCAGCTTATTTTCTATTCTGTTCTTCCATCCGTCTCCATCTTCTTCGGGCCCTCGGAGCGCCGCCTTCTCCGGCTCCCGTCTCAACAGGCGCTCCTGCGTCTCCGTTCTCACCCTTCCGTCCTCCTCCTCTGTTCTTTGCAGCTTAGCAGCCGTGGTTATTTAGGGCTTAGAGGCTGTAAAGCCGCCTTAGGTGTGTTTGCCTTTGTTACTTTCCCATAGCGGCGCCGCGCTGTTGCCGCTACATCCGGCCTCAGAGGTCGGCCCGTTTGGCCGCGTCGGCGCCTTTTAAGCGCTGCGGCTGGTAGTTAGCGGGGAAGCCCCCGAGGACGGTTGCGAGACTCCCCGCCCCCGACGCCGCTTTCGCCTGGAGGCTGAGAGCCAGAGGTCGCGACCCCGCAGGGTCGGGGACGTCCATGCTAGCCAACAGATTAAAAAAAATGGCTGCTGGAATTTCCTGCTTTCTTTTTGTCCGTTCTGTCACAACAGATGTGGATTCACCTTAACAACAGTGGCTGGGAAGCCTTCCGGAGGCTTTCCGGATCCTTTCTTTTGTTCCAAACTGAAAGCGCAGCAGCGTCCCTCCCGCACATCTGTCCCAGATTGCACCATCCTGCCTAATTAAGCCCTGTTTACCTCCGCTGGCTCGGCTCTGCCCCCACCTGCAGACCAGTCTCAGCCTCTTGTCCCAGTTTGGATTCTGGCATAAAACCTAATTAATACTGGAGAACAGCTTCAACATTGTTTTGGTGGATTCGACAGAAGGCGGAATAAAAGAAGCGAAGAAAAAAGGGGTAATCTGAAACTCGGGGCCATTTCCAATCATGCATTTTTAATGTTTATTCCGCTGTTTCCCAATTAAATCTATGCATCTGGATAATAGGAGTTAAAGGGCCCGTCAGGACTGGGTTTGAGGGCGCAGCACGGAGCGTTTGTTCCGCAGATCCTGGTGGAAGCGGCCAGCGGATCAGCTGTCTGAAGCCAAGGTGGGAATTTAGCAAGTTCAAACCTGGTTTAACCACCACACACACACACACACACACACACACACCCTGAATTATCCCGGCCATGAGCCTGATTCAATTAGCAGGAGGTGAGGAGCGGAGAGATGAGGGTCACGCCTGCCATTCCAGCCTGAATGCTGATGCTTCCTGGGAGACCCGGCCCGGCTCTATATTTGGCAGCTCGCGGGTCAGCGAGCGGTTCTGCTCGCTACCGCTGTCTTGGCGCAGACGTGGGTACCAGCTACGCATTTATACGAGTTCACCGAGACGCAGAGACTCCGCTAGCTGCATGTAGCTCATCTAGCTCCCATCAGCAGCCAAACTACATCTCTCCATCTGCTTACTGATGCTAAACCAACAAGCTAACCTAGGCTAACCCATGCCTAGCATGTGCTGATAACCAGTAATTGAATTTTTCCCGCGTCGGCGGGGTGGATGGGAACCCAGCCGCCGCCCCTCGGTCAGCGTGAGCGTAACAGCAGCCATCTTATTACCTATAGATTTCCTTTAATAGCGGCTGCAGACAGCCGCCAGTAAAGGCAGCGCCGGCGATCCATCAGCGGCGGACAAACACGTTTGAAAATGAGGGGAAGGAGCTTCGGTTCCCGTGTGGGTTCTCCCGGCGCCTCCCTCCCCCGCAGGGCTGCCTCCTGATGAGGAAGTCAGGCTAAGCTAATGAAAATTAGTGCCGTTTATTCGGTTTTACTCTCATCTTAAGTCTCATTTGCAAAGACGTCCGCGTCTCGTAAAGATCAAAGGATCAAAGCCCATCAGGTATCACTTTTTATCAGGCTCTCTGTATGGAACATTGAGTTGGAATCCAGCGATCAGATCTGATTCAGGTTGAGCGAGAGGCTCGGTGGCCTTGGGGGAAAGAGGCTCGCGATAAAAACAGAAAAACAAGCATGTCTTGTTTTTCTTTGATTCTTTTCATTGATCACTAATTACAGCCTGGCGAGAGCGCTGTTTAAAGCAACTACAAAGGCAGTCCGGCACCAAACTACTCGTTAATTACCATTGGTAGGTACATTGACTATGACAACATCAAAGGAATATGCTTTCTTTACGCAGCTGCTGCTAGCATGAATCCGAATTAGCGACCATTCTGGGAGTTCCGGAGGAACGGGTGGGGATCCATGTGACCCGCTGATGGAGCATTTGTTACCGCAAATACTGAAAAGCCTCTTGAAAGGCAGAGGCCCACGCTTTGATCTCACTTTGTGAGACAAAGTCAAGGAGATTTTCCGACAAAGAAAAAATTAGAACAATGACAAAAATGGGATAAGGAGAGGAAGCCAGACTTCAGGTTCCTGAAGTGTGAGGTCATGGCGAGGCTTTGTGGAGACGCCAGCGCGCTTCTGCTAAAGAAACTAGCCGCTTTTTACCAATGCTAAGTTGATCGCTAACAGACGGCAGCAGCCACTTGCAGGAGCGGCATTGTTTGCTTTCGTGTTTAACCACGAGCCGCCAGCGTGGAATTTAACAGCTTCTGTATGCGTCACAGGACCGGGGTGTGCCCTCCTGCATTATTTGCGACTGTTGCTGGCGGTTTGTCAAGCGTCTGTGGCGGCTGCCTTTGAACGGTAGCGTAGCAAAGGCAGCATGAGTCACCTAGAAATCACTGCTGCACGTCAGGAAAATCCCAGCTAATGAGGAAATCTGGGAAATCTGGCGGTTCGACCGCGTCCCTGCTGGACTGACGGACTAGCGCAGCGCTCCAGACGCTAAGTGGAAGCTGAACTGGTGATGACCTTTGGGATCACTTCAGAGGCAGCTGTGACATGAGCCAAACGCCCCTCCCCCCAGTGCATTTACGCCGCGCTAACGCCGCCGCTGGCTTCCGTGCGCAGCCGTAACTCAGCGCGTGCCAGAGGATCGGAGGAGCTCCTCATCTGGACGCCGGGATCATTAAAATGCCTGAGGCCAAACGCGCTCCGCGCCGAGGCTGTTTCTCGTCTCCCGCCGCGCTCCGACGACTCGTTCTGGCAGGGAACGCTCAGATCGCTCCGAAAAAGTCCAAATAAGGTGCTTTCTGAGCAAACACCTGGTTTTTTTCCCCGATATTTCCTCCCTGCGTTGGCTCCCCTCATTCTTTCCAAGTCTGCTATCAAAACAAAGCCAAACAAGGAAACAAACATTAGCCTAGCCGTCTCACCCTCCAGACCTGAACGTCCTCCTCCTCTCCTCACCTGAGCGACGGTTGCCGGGGTGTTTGTTGCTATGATGTCAGCCGCAGAACCTGCACATTAGCTCCAGCAGGAGACGAAGGGAGATTTCTAGGAAATGAGCATTAAAATTCAAAGACACAGCCGACCCCTGTGTTCAAACAGACAGGTGCTAGCTAGGCTAAAGAGGCCAGGTGACCGAGTCGTGGAGGAGTTCTTCCTCCCTCTGTTTTTGCACGGAGGACAATTATCGGCGTGTTTATGACTTCCAAAATACTTGGAATGAACTGCTCTGGCCTCTTTTTTGCTAACCTATTATCGTTGGCTGGTCAACGTCCATTTTCGCTCTGTTACGGGGGGGTGGATGCATTAGTCTGTGCCTGCGCGTGGAAATTGCGTTCACTCAGCTGTTCAACCTGCAGAAGGCCCTTTTAATGACGGCACTTTTATACCAAGCTGCTTTATTCATTTAGACGGCGGCGTGAAGAGGCTATATTTGCCGTTCCCTCCCCTTCCCGGTCTTCAGTGAACGTGCACGGCAGCTCACGCTGATTTCTGCGCCAGCATCCTGCAGGACGGCGTCACCTCGTAGCTGAAAGCGTAGCGTGCACCGCGGCTAATGACGCTGGTTGAATTGCAAATCTGGACGGCGGCGCTGGTGTTTGCCAGAGTGAATTATTGTTATTTCATTTATTTCTCAGAGGGGGGAAACAACGCATTATCGCCAGCGTGGCTGGCGCGTTTGCCGGGCGCAGTCGGCCTGTTGGAGCCGGAATGATAAGGAAATATTAATGTACGCAAGGCTGGAGATGAGAGGCTCTCCTGACGTAGCGGGGTGTTTGCGTTAGCTGCTGGTGGGGGCAGATTAAAAATAAAAGCGGGCAGGTGCTCAAACAGGCCGGGGAACAAGCGCGTCCCACCTCGGCGCCGTTTCGCAGGGTCCCAGAACAAACGAGCGCTGATTGGGCCTGATGTTTGCTAAAACGCCTCAGCGCTTCTCTGCTGCTCGCCGTCTGCACACACACCAACAGGTACAGTTGTGGAGGCTAACTGCGGTAGCCCCCGACCAAGTGTGTGTATGTGTGTGTAGGGGGGGTGGATTTACTGTCTGATGAGATCTGGAGCAAATCAGAGAGGCAGAAGCTGAGACATGCTCTCGCTCTCCGTCCAAAGAGGGATAAAAATACAAAAAAAGGCCATTTTGTATGTGTGGGAGCCAGCGCGGCGGCTAAGATTGCACACAAAGTCCCTCAAATCCCTGGAGGCGTTCGGGGGCTGTCATGTGCCGAGCGGTAAATTGATCGTGACGCGGACCCGTGAAAAAAAAACAACAAAAAAAAACAGAAACAGAAGAACCCAGCGCGTAGAAGCGTGCCAAAGGCACAAACGACTGCAGGACGCCTGGAGGAGAGGGAGCGCAGCAGGCCGCAGCCATGCGGCAGGTTTGGTGCCCCCGCCTCCCCTGCACCGCCGCCTGGTCCGACTCAAGTAGGACGCTCGCGACCTTGAAACGCAAACTTCTGCCTCCGCTGGCTGCCTCTCATTGGCGCGCCGGTGCTGGGAGCAGCCATCTGGACGCCCTGCGCGGGAGTGCGCCGTTTATTCAAACCACCAACTAAAGTAAATCCACCCGTGAGGTATTAGCGAGAGGTCAGGGGGCCGGCCGGCTCGCGCCAAACAATCTGGCCCTTTTGGAAAGGCGGCGTCCGACTCGGCTCTGAAATATTAATGCCTACGTGTCCGACCGGAGCAGCTGCTGCGCGGCGCTTGAGCCGGAGCGAAGGACTCGGCCGACGACGCGCGGTCTACAACGTGGCTTTAATAATTCATCCGCAGCCTCGTCGGTTTCATCCGGAGCTTCAGACGCCTATTTATTCCTGCTAGCCTCAACTTAAACAGGTGGAAGGCGCCCTGCAGCCGCGGCGGCGCCCTGCTGCTGTAAACGTTGTAGACAGAAGAACAGCAGCGCCACAGCACGCTAGTGGGGAACTCTTTGGCCTCGCTGGAACTGGTGCATGCTAGGTGGAGGAGCAGGGCATCGTCCATGGCTGGGACGTTGGAGTGACTCTGTTAGCGCCAGCGTCCTGCCTTCAAAGCAGAGAGCTTCTAGCATTAAGGCAGAAGAGCACTCTTCACCATGTGACCTCCCCCGCTGGTGCTGGTTGTGTTCAGCGTCGAGCGGCTAGCATTGATTCTTTATCTCGTGGTGAGATCTTTTCCCTCCTCACAGCAGGGGGCAGCGGCGCTTTGTTTCCCACCCCTACAACAAAGAGAACCGCTGTGCTAATTTGCTCCGCTCTCCACATCGACCGCATCCTCAAGCTCCGCCTCGGTGGCTCGGGGCCAAAGACGCCGCGCGAGGCTAACCTCACCTGATCCGCCGGCCCCCTCTGGCGCCGGCTCGTCTCCAGCCGACTCTTAGTCGGTTTCTCCGCCAATTACCGATTCCCCTTTGAAATCTAACGATGCCGAGGTCTGACAGGCTTCAGTCGTCGGGCTTTTCTGCTCTCCGGGTCTTTAATCTCGGCTCAAAGACGGACGAGCCCAACAGAAGCCGGGACGGCGGCTACGTCTTTGACCTCAGGTTCTCCTTCCTCTAGCGCCTGCTTCATCACTGCAGCAGGGTGTCACCTGAGCGCCGCACAGATCAAAGGCTCTCACACACACACGCACATAAACACACACACGCACACACACCTGTGTTTCGGAATCCCATCTCTGATAATGTCAAAAATTGACAGGAAAGAGAGAAAACCCTGGCCCAACTTTTCTGAGCTCAAACTTCTGACAGATCCAGCTGCCTCAACCCACCCCCTCCAGCTCAGCTAACCCCCCCCCTCCAGCTCAGCTAACCCCTCCCCCAGATAACCATCTGCAAATTACAAGTGAAAGGTCAAAGTCCACACTTGGAAGACAAGCTAATCCGTTAGCTGAGGATAACGCTAGCTCCATGACACTCGTGTCAGGCGCAGAAACATCCCTGGTTTCGGGAGGCGTTTTAGCGGCGACGCAGCAGGTTATTGAAAACAAAATGGAGATAATCACCAGGACCCGGGAAGCTGAAGGACAGCATTCCTGATATTCTGCTGCTTCAGCTCCTTCTTCTCCCCCCTCGTCTTTACTTTCATGCTTCTGTCAGGCCAAGGGCAGGAAGACGCTAACGTTTTCAGATCACATTAGCGCCGCGACCAAACGGTGACTCCGCCCCCGGCATTAGCCTCGCACAAACACACACGTGTTCTCAGGATTCCTTTTGTCAACACGTTTGCGTACGATGGGGGGGGGTTGCACCTCTGGCGCTCCCGCGCGCAACAAAAGCTGCTTCACTGTTTGAATGTCAACATGTGAGGAAGAACACGGAGCATTCGGCACAGCGCCTGCAGTCAGGCAGGTTGGCGGGTGGAGGGGAGATGTCGCTAATAGGTTAGCCTTGTTTACAGAGCACTCCGCTCACCTCAGCACGCCGACGTCGGGGAAGGAAAAACAAACCGGCTGCTAAAAGAGCCAGAATTCAGAAGCCGGTTAGCAGCTTCGCTAGGCTAATGGCTAAAGTTGACCTTTGACGTCAGGCGGTTGCTTTTAGTTGCAGTAAAAACCGAGAAACAAACGCTAGCACGGCGACCGAGCATCACCAGACGCAGCTCTGACCGTCACACTCGACCAGCACCAGCTTCTCTCAGCCAGCGTAACACGCGTCTTCTTCATTTGTCATCTTCGTCCTCCATCTTCGTCCTCCATCTTCGTCCTCCTGCCTTTATTATTTTTAGTCCCAACAAAGTGCTCGGCTGCTGATTACTCTTCAGCCGGACACACACACATCCAGTTGACACGCATGGCATCATAAGCTGAATAAGCTCCTTTGTGCTCCTCTTCCTCCTCTTCCTCCTCTTCCTCATCTGCTTACATTTCCCTCCATCTCTTTCTTTTCACCTCCTTTTTAAGCCTGAAAAGCCGCTCCCTGCTCGTTCTTGGCTGCCCTCGTTCTGCCTTTATGTTTCTCCGTATAGCAGGCGTGTGTTTTCTGCTCTCCTGGATGCTGCAGTCTGACCCACTTTCGGTGCTGAAAGGAAGCGGTTCTTCTGAGGCCGGCCGAGCAGAAGAAAGCATCGCCGCCGCGGCGGCGGTTGCACCGCGCCAGCGAGCGAGCTGCTTCGGCGTCCCGACGACTGGTTTTTTTTGTTTCTCTGGAGAGAAAAGCCTTGGGCCTCTTCATCATTACCGTCACTGACCTCGGTAAACTCTCGCCATCTTTCTCGGCCTCCTCGCTCCCAATTACGGCTCCCTGTGACCGTGGGGAGGCTCCGGCTCCGCCCGTTGGGCACCGTCCAGCCCATTTGATCCCCGCGCCGGCCGTGACCATCTGGGTCCGTCGGCGCTGTAATAAAAGACAAAAAAAATGGCGGTGGTGATTTAGCGTGTCTGACCCGGCGGCTGCTAACGTCCGGGTGACCTCAGCGAAGATGAAAACTGGATAAAGAGATCACGGTTTCTCTGATTCGGAGAGGTAAAACGAGCCGGGAAAAGGCGGGCACTGTTTCACCGCCCGGCTGCATCCTCCGCTCATCCTCCCAGCTAATCCCGTCAGACAAACGTCCAATCCCCGCGAGCACGCCGCAGCCATCCACAAACCGGGATTGTTTACAGTCTTTGATCTCTTTTTTGTTCGGTCTTAATGAAAAAGGCTTTGATAAATATCGTATTTATTCAGAAGCGGCAGCAGATGGAGGGAAATCTGAGCCTGAACTCCTCCTGCTGCGCCATCATCCTCCACTCATTCTGTAAATCCATCTCGCTTCCTCCCGCTGGTGGAGTCTTCATCTCCGCCGGGAGGAAGGCTCCGCCTCCTTACCTGCTGCAGCGCCACGTGGTTCTGCTAAGTAGCCTTTTAGCCTCCAGCTAGCAACTGCTTACTTTAGCTCTGCCAAGTGTTGCAGCTGAAGTTCTTCCCCACCCGCTAATGAGATGTGACATGTTAATGGGCAGTTTGCTGTTTATCTCCTCACCGCCACTCATGCTAAGCCAAGCTAACCAGCCCGTGGCTGCACCTCGGAGTCCTCTCGGAAAAAAACAAAAAAACAGAGGAATTCTGGGATTAGCTGGTGGAGACACATGCCAAAACGGCAGCAGTTGCTTTGATAGCAAAGGATGTGCTCCGTTTTGTGGAGGAAAGGCCCAAACTTCAGCCACGGCCGATGAAAAGCCAGTTTTACGCGGCGGTGTTTAAATCGACTTGCGCGTTTGTGTGTTAGCGTGTGTGTGGCTTTAAATCCCATCATAGGTGCCTGGCTATAATAATGATGCTATTAAACCCTCCACTTAAGCTGACTCTGCTTTCCTTCCCCCATCCCACCCACTCCTACACTTCCACCCAGTCGACTCCCCTATCTCTGCCATCCTCATCGCTGCCCCCCCCCCCCCCCCACCATTGCATTATTAGTGCATATAGCTCTCTCTTGGCTCTGCAGAAGCCATTAGCCGAGATTAGCGGCAGAGGAGCACCCCCCCCCCCCACACACACATACACACACACACTCACACACTCTTTCACTCACTCACTTTAGTCTTTTTTTCAGGCTAGCCGGTGCTGCCACGCTTGCTGAATGATTACCATCCATTATGGAGCCTTATTGTGCTGACAGAAGCAACTTCGGGCCCCAGTCGTTAAAAAAAGAAGGAAAGAGGGAAGAGAGAAGCTCATAATCTCAGACACACTGTAACTGGTGCGCGTCTGGGGAGAGAAGGCTGACGTGACTGCAGAGAACGAGGGAAAGCGGAGGAAGAGGAGCCGGCGCGGTAGCATCGGGGATTTGGGAGACGGGAAGCGGCGCCGATGGCGGAGGAGAGGAATTTAGCCCCAGTCGGGCTGCTTGTTGTTTATTAGCCGAGCTTTGATGGATGTCACGGCGGCGAAGGGTGGATGCGGGAGCAGATCTACGGCTGAGGAGGGCAATCAGCCGATGGCGTCCCCTCTTCCAGCCTTTCCCTGTTAAACCAAGTGTTTTTTTTCCCTTTTTTTTAATTACAATCTACTAAAAGGGCAGAAGAGAAGATCAATCACTTCTCTCCTCTTCTACCCCTCCTTTCCCTCCGTCACTTCTCCCCAAGGATCAAAAGTGAGTCATGCTGGGAGGGAGCTACGCTAGCCTGCTCTAATGTTGCTGTGATGGGCAGAGCCGGGTAGAGGGCAGAGGGATTCCTCACGAGCGTTAGCGACTCCCAACGTTGCCCCGTCGCCCTCTTTCTGGTTCCGGCGGCGCCTCCTCGGCTTATTCTCCGCTCCTGGCTGAGCTGCATCTCAATGAGCCTCCTCCGAACGCTCCTGTCGATATTCTCCACGGATCTGTTAAAAACCTTTAGACTCTGAAGCTGCCGAGGAAACCAGGATGAGTTTTACCTGGCCTCTCTGATGGAGGGATTTGGCCCTGATTTGGGGGGAGAAGCAGATACCAACGCGTCTGCTTTGATTAGCCGAAGATAAACGAGGTCTACCCTCCTCACGCAGCGGAGGGAGTTGACATGCTAAAGTGCTCTCGTTCAGACAAAAGCAATCGCTACCTGTGAAGTGCCTCCGCCCTTAAACACTGCCACTCGGTGCTCTTTTACTTCCCTAAGAATCGCTTCAGCCACTTCAAGTAGAAAACAATCTTTACCATAGCCTGGATTAGCTTCCCTCCCTGATAGCAACGTGATCAAGTGTTTAGAGAGCCGCAAACGCCGGAGGAACGTCCTCCAAACTGGTGTCTGGAGACCCGAGCGGCACCTGTCCAGGTGAGCGAGAGGCTCCGGTGGGGGAGTCCGGCTGATGGACGTCCTGTTTGCCCACATCCATCACCTCCGGCCCGGCCACAAGGTCTGGATTAGCATCCCTCGCCCATCTTCCCGCTGGCAGCCAACACGTCCCCGTCAGACTTCCCCGTGAGCCTCCTGTGATTGCATCCCGCTCTGTCCTCCCCATTCATCTCTTTCCAGACTGTCGTTCTCCGGCCCGTTTCTCTGGCCCTCGCCCTCCCCCCATCCTCGCCTTCGGTGACCCCCCCTCCTCGTGTCTAATCCTTTTCCTCTCCTTTACTCAACCCTCTTTATTCTCCTCCCGATGACCTGCCATCTCTTCCTCCGTCTCGGTCTCTTCCCACGCAGCCGCCTCCTCTTCTTTTCCCTCCCCCCCCCTCCCCTCATCTTCTCTCTTCCTCACCAGTCAGTAATGAAACTGCTCGCCACCTTGAGCGGATCATGGCTGCCGGTGCTCCGGCTCTGTGGTTTGAAGGTGCAGCGTGTCACATGACACCTGGTCCACGCGGCGCTACAGCAGCGGCTCAGGCATCACTTTCCTCTTCCTCCTCTTCCTCCTCCTCCTCCTCTCCCTCAGGTCATGTTTTATGAATGTTGCCTAATTACAGAGCCAGGCTTCTTCAGACGCTGGCACATTTATTTGTTTGTTTTGTATCTCTCTGCCTCTCTCTTGTATGCAAAACCCTTCTGTGATAGACTTGTTTATTCTCCGGCTCCGCCGCGCCCAGATCAAACAAACCAGCAGATTGAGGAGGGACGGCGAGCGATTGATGGTCAATCCTCGGGTAGATGCGCCGCGGGATGATACGCTAGCTGCACGCCCTGCCTCCCAGCTTCTCCCAGAATCTGGAGCAAAGCGCGTTTTAAAACAAAGCAGCTCTGAGAAGCTCTGGGTTTTATTGTGGATGCCAGAGAAAATCCTGCCTCCATCGCTCTGATGAAAGCGACACGACGCCGGCTGAAACGCCTCAATATGATTTGGTGCAATTTGGGGAGTAAAGACAACAGCAGGTGCTGCAGCGGAGAAACTGCAGCCAACACTCCTTTTAAGGAAGCCTGCTGGACCCCCGTCTGCAGCTCCGACTCCAGATATTAGAACTCTGGACACGAGGCCCGCCGCCCCTCTAGCACCACCACGCTAACCTGCAGCTAAAAGCTCGCCTGCGATGCTGCAGCGTTGCCGCGTCCACCCGTTGGCTGGCCGTGGCAGTATTTGCTGCCAGCGGTGACTCACGGCGGCTGCCGAGTGGGAGTTTGTCGTGCGAAAACTAGCGGAAGCGCTGACTGACAGCGTCCTATACGTCCGCCCTGAGCAGCAGCTGCACGTCCAGCCTCGCATATTGCGCCAAGCGTAAAGTAGCTGCATCTGCTTGACGAACGTGTTAGGACGTCATCGTTTCAACATGGACGAGGAGGAAGAGGGAGGGAGGCCTCGGAGCCTGCGCCGGCTTGAACGTCCTCCGGGGGCCAGCGCACGTGGGCAGGCCGCTCCGACCGCCACCAGTATTTTCACGCGCCCCCCCCCCCCAGCACAGCGCGCCAGACCAGATCATTAGCAAACAAAATAAAACAAGTGTTCACGCAGCTGAACCACCTTGTGGGCGCTGGAACGCTTGGTTTTCCGTTTACTGGCTGCAGTCAGGAATTTCAATGCGTGGCGCATTCTGCCAGCCGATGTCCAAAGTGTGCGTGGGATAAAGAGAAGCCTCCTAATCTCTGAGAACATACGACATCAAACAACTTCTCTTCCTCCCTCCCCGCGCTTACAGTAACAGTCTGAGTTAGCGCTGATATTCGCATGCTCACAGCGTCGCTTCTGCTCCCCCCCCACCCTTTTGACACGCTGCTGCTGCTTCTGCCTTCCCTGCTTTTCACTCTTGTGTAATTTTTGCAGAGCAGAAGTGTTGCCAGAGAAGAGAAAAGCAACGGTTCCTTCTGACTGCAGCCTGTGAATGTGCGAGGAGCTCCGGGGCTGAGATTTCACAGTCGCTAATAAGCATTCAGCCTCATCTCCTCCTCTGCCTTGTGGTAACTTGGCTGCTAATGTGTGACTGACAAGCCTTGGCTTCCATGTTGATTGGTGTGTTTGTGTGTGTGCGATTCCCTGGGACGGCTAATGCATCTGATGGATGGATCTGGGCTGCGTGAGGGACGGGCGTGTCTGGAACAGGAAGGTGCTAGCGTTTTTAAGCTTCTGATTGAAACTGGAAATGTGCGCGCGTCTCCGAGGGCGGCGGCCTTGGATGGCTGGCCGCAGCAGGGAGCCTTGGTGGCTGTTTTTGCCAGATTTCCCAGCTTCCTCTCCTGTCTGCCTGTTTAAATGAGCCCAGCAGGGACCTGGAGATGCCAGAGTGGCTTTTTTGTTATTACGGTCAGATTTCCACCACTAATTTTGCCGACTTTGCTCTCTGCTCCAACCACCTGCTGCCTCCCTTCCCGACAGCGGATCAATATGTATTAACTGTCAGCAGGGGAAGCAGGCAGCCGGGTCAGGAGGTCATGCATTTGAGTGCATCGCAGGTCAGCGGTGGGATTACTCATGGCTCATAATCACCGCAGCCCCGCAGAAACCCTCCCGGCCCACATGGAGCATTAGCGGGGCCTCGTTAGCCGTTTGTGAAAGCGGCGGGGCCGGGTCCTTGTTCCTGCGAAGCGGAGTCCGTATCTTAAGCAGATAAAGGCTGGCTGATCCCCTTAAACCCACTCCACAGCTGCTGTGGCCACCAGTGGACCAACCAGGCCGTCATTGATCAAGTCCCTTATCGCCTCCAACAGGGGCCTTCCATCGCTAACCGAGCCTTCGCGTCCGCCCCCATCTTGTTCCGGCGTTATCGAGAACACGCTGAGTGCACCGCCCCCTTGTTAAGCCCCCCCTTAATGCTGCCGCGCAGATCGGCAGGGTTGATCAAAGCTCGCACATGTAAATGAGGCACCGGCAATCTGATGGCGTATGTGGGTGAAACGCGCGCTGTGGCCCGGGGGTCTGTCGGTGTCGCCCCTCTGCGTTAGCGCACTGTAATTAGCCGCGGTTTGGTTGCATGAACGCTAACCCTGGTGCCCGACCCCTGAAGGCGGGTCCGTTTGTGTGGCGTCAGAGATCAGCCGGTCTCAGGGTCTCTCCACCTTCCGCTGCTCACTGCCTGACTAGCGCTCCAATTCATTCCCAACTTGTTAATTCACTTCAGAAAAAAAGGGAGGAATCACAGAAGTGTGAGGAAAAAAAAGAGGAATTACAGAAGCGAGCCAGGTCGCTGTTTGACTTTCTAATTGCCGGAGCCCAGAATGTGACCTACAGATGTGAAATTCCCCACCCGATGAAATATTAACGAGATCGGGGCCCTGGCGGAGAGCGGCAGGGAAGCAAAAGCCCGGGTGGACGCGGGGAGGCGGGGAGGACGGTGGGACGCCAACGCCGCAGAGGTTGAGAGGGCCTCGCAGTGGAATGTGGGAATGAAATGGAACTCATTAGTGGAGAGAGGACTGACGGGATCCCTTCCAAGGCCCCACGTGCACAGAATGAGGAATGTGTGCTGCACAACGGTGGGACAACCGCAGGAGCCTTGGTTAGCATCATGCTACCACTGTGTTGGTCGGCTTGTTGACCAGGTGGGGCGGCAGGAGAGAGAGAGAGAGAGGGGAGGACGAGCAGACACAGGAAACCACAGGACCTCCACCCTTTCAGGTGCTTTCTCCTCCAACGCCTTCGACATGTGCTCGTGCTGCACATCAAGGACACCCCCGGGTTTCTCGTTAGCGCAGGAATGCCAGAAATGTTTCTTTTCCATCCTGGGTCCCTCCTCTGCTGCTAGGACAGGGACGTCCGCCAGCCCTTCACCTGCATGGCGGAGGCGGGGGACAGGATCGGCGCCATCTGCTGCACCCCCCCACCCCCCCACCCTCGCTGGTTCTGGGGTTCCTCAGGTGACAGCTGCTGGTGAAGCAGGCTGGAGGGACTGGTAACATGGGAGCGGCGCTGGGCCAGAGCGGGTCCCCGACCCATCTGTGACCTCCGGTTAAGGTGGGGGGCTGAAGACAAACACCCCCCCCCCCACACCCCCGCCCCCGTCTGCTCCGTTATTTACCCTCGTTAGGGAGCGCTGCTTATTTGCTCTCCCTGTGGAACCTGAGTTGGTTCCTTCTTCCCGAGCGGAGCAGCGAGGAAGCGAACGGCGCCACGATCGCATCTGTTTGCTCTGTTTTGATTCTCCGGGAAGAAGCACCAGAGGGCAGAAACAAGCTGCTGCCGCTAATTGTGTTCCCTCAGCACTTCTCCGCTCCGGGAGCAGGAGAACCTAAAACAACCTGACGCCATGATCGCGTTTCCCATTAGCGCCCCAAAATGGCTGCCCATTTTAGCACCGGATGAATGGGAGCGAACTGAGAGGAGAAGAGAGTCGGGTTTTTCCTTCCGGCTACTTCTCTGAGAGGCAGAGAGCGCCGAGGATCCGAGAGGCATTGTTAGCTAAGTGCACTCAAAGAAGGGCCTTGGAGGAGGCCGCCATTCCGTGCGCGGATTAGCGCGCCTATCCCCGTCATCAGACAGCGATGTGCCGCCTTGATAGCCCGTCCGTCTTTGATTCCTTCTGAGACGTGGGCCCGATCCCGCCGCCTGTCTCCAACGACACAGGCGGCTCAAAGGCGGATGCAGCTGATCCGCTCCTCCACACGTTCGACGGCGAGTGTTTGAGCTCCAGACCCGCTGCCGTCTGGAGGAGAGAGGGGCGCCGGCTGCTGCGTTTCGGCCTCGCCGGTGAGACCGGGGCACGGAGACGGTCTGAGCCGCAGCCAAACGCGCATTTCAATATTCATCCGGTCGGAAACCTGGGCCGCCCCCTAATCTCCCGGCGCACATCTTCATTATCTGAAAGTGTGCTTTCATCTTAATTCCATTTCCATCCATCAGATGTCAGGGAGGCTTCGTCCTTGCCAGATCTCCGCTGAGATAACCAGCACCGGCGGGGAGGGAGGGGGCGAGGGAGCCGGCCGGGGATGGGCGCCGTGCAGATAAGGGAGGAGGGGGGAGACGAGGGGGACAGGGTGGGCAACACGGCATGGTTTGCCTGATAACTGGTGTTTTCTCCGTCTTTGCTAATCCCTTCTCCTCTCCCAACACTTTATTTATCCAGATAAAGGCCGGCTTTAATAGCTCCGCTTATCTGCGTCTCCTTCGCATCAGGTGGCGGAAGCACTCAGGAATGTGGAGTCCGGCTCCGCTTTGTTTCTGCTGGGCTCCGCTGGCCTGCAGGGGTTTGTTCGTGCGGCCTGAGAGCTTGGTCACATGATCCCGGGTACGCCACCTGCTGGCCCCACACGTGCGGCGCAACAGCGCAGCAGCCATGTCAGTGACACACGGCTGCAGGATCGTTTCCAAACAGAACGCCTCATTAGCGGCTAAGCTGCATGTGCTGCCTCGCCCCGTCTCTCTCCCTCCCTCTCCCTCGCCCCTCTCTCCGTCTCTCTCTCTCTACCTCTCTCTCTCTCTACCTCTCTCTCTCTCTCTCTCTCTCTCTCTCTCTCTCTCTCTCTCTCTCTCTCTGTTTGAATGACAGCCCTGATCCTCTAAATGCAGGTTATCTGTCATCACCGACTCAGCCTTGTAAATAAAGAATCCTTCATCAGACTGTCTCATTCTCCCCGTCTCTCTTTTCCTTCCCTTATCTCATTTATTTCTCCCTTTATCCGATCGATCCACGTACATCCCTTCCCTGCCTTCCTTCCCTCCCCGGTGACAGTTATTTCTTGTCGCGTGGCGTCCGTGGGCCCGTGAACCTCCCGTCTGAGCCTGCGTGACACAGCTAGCGACACGAGTGTGCTGCCGCCGCGCCTCCGCCTGTGGCCAGCGGCCGGCGCTCAGCTGCGGTACGCGGTCACTTTGCGGGCCCCCGTTGATGCCGTGTCATGCTTCCCGCTGACACCCAGCCCTGTGTCACAATAAGCTAGCGTTAGCGCCAGAAAGGGCTCTTGACGCGGTGACAGTAGTAGGCCGTTGGTCAGATGCAGCGCTGCCAGCGCCGTGACGGATCCGTCCCCGTGACACCTAAGCGCCGACGCCAGGGGTGACACATGAAACGACATGACAATGCCAACGACATCCCTCACACACACACACACACACACACACACAGTTAAAGGCACTCGTGGTACCGTGTCAGCTCCTCCCCCACTGGGCACAAACAAGGGCCTGAATTTAGTAAACGTATGGAACCAGATGAAGACGAGCCAACAGGTTGCGTGTTAGCATGTTAGCACACGCGTGGATCAGGGCCGGGCTCCAGCAGTCTAACATGGCGACGCAGGAGTGGATCCAGCTCATCCGTAATGAAAGCCGAGCAGATGTCGGACTGCAAATCCACCAAAACGTGCCAGCGCGCTGGAGGAAATGAGCTGTTGGGTGGCTGATGACAAGCCCCCCTGTGTGGCTGGTGGAGCTTCCTTTCTGGCCTTTTCCTGCGCTTTTGTGGCTGCGGCGCTGGCAGCTCTCTGACACCAGGCCTGACGGCGGCAGGGACGCGGCAGGAGCCTCACAAAGGCGCTTATATTTGTCAGCTTGAAGCTAATCCACTGCCACTCAACAATGGCCGCCCCCCCACCCCCCAGCTGAGAGACAGGCTTCTCTTTTGTCATTCAGGGGGTCAGAGGTCAGACTAAGCCTCTGAAGACGTTCAAAGGCTCGCCCCTGTCCCCAGAGTGCTATCCCGGTTCCACCAGCGGGCTAATCCAGCACTTGAAGAGCAATTAAAAGTTGAGGCTGGACTTTACCAAAGTAACCATGTGTGATTTTTTTTTTTAAATCCAGTCTTTTTTTTTTTTTCTTCCTGCGGGTCTGCGTCTCAGCTGCCCACATGGGGCGCATGCTAATAGGAAAGCGCTAGCTGTGGCGCTCCTCCAAAAGCGTTCCAAACTCACTGGGAGAAGACGCCTAAAAGAGACGCGGATGAAGGAAGAAAATAATGGAGCTTGAGATAGAAGTCTCCGCTTTCTTGTTTCCTTATCGTCCACGCGCCACCCTTTCCCTTCCTTTGTTACCCTCCTTCCCGCTATCTTTTGCGACGCTTGCATCTTTTCCCCTGCTTGCTTTCTCTCAATCCAAAGTGAGCCCCAAGGCAGGAGCTGGGAGACTCCCCCCGCCCCCGCCAGCTTCTTCGGAGGACTTTCTGTGCCTGGCAACAACTTTTTGAAAAGGCACAAACCCGAACGGCACAATTATCAGAGGCAACGGGGAGTTCAAGTGTGGGTTCTCCTGCTTCTGGAGCACGCGCATTCGGCTCTGGCTCCTCCTGGCGGGAGGGAGACGGACGGGAGGGGTCGGCGAGGACTCGGAGACGTAGTGGAGCATCGGGAGCGTCTGCCTGCTGCTCCGCTGCAGGGTAAAAGGGCCGAAGTCGGAGGGTTATTTATCAACAAGACTCAAGTGATAGAAGCACTTCCAGAAGGTGCTTCAGGCGCTGCCACTGAGCCGCAGCGCTGACGGGAGGTCGAACTCCTGATTTCCACCGCCACACCAGGTGGGGCCGCTCCTGGAGCCCCTCCCTGCTCCGCTCTGTTGGCTTTACCAAGCAGAGCCCGAACCCCACGCGGATCGCGTTCCGATGGATTCCAGCTCCTGGAATTGGACCAGACTGACTTCTGCACCTGGGCCTGAGGTGGTCGGCTGGCTGGTTTCCGCCTGGCGGGTCTCAGATCTCCCGCTCGCTGGCGAAAACCGATCCAGCTCATCGGAGTTCCGGCCCAGCGCTCCCTCTCTCCTCCCCCTCTCCAGGTCCTCTTCACTCCTTTGTCTTCCTCCGTATCTCCTCTTTGTCTGCCTTTCCGCCTGGCTCCCTCCCTGGCCTCCCGGCCGTATCCCTCCATCTTTGGGTTGACTGCAATGAGACACTGGCCCCGCAGTCCCCTCGCCACAAGACTTTCTGCGGTTGGTGGTAGCGGGTCAACGCCACCCGCCGCAGGTACTCGGCTGAAATTCCACCCGCCGGCTGCTCCCGGCCAGCCGCCGCCCTGGCCCATCCAGGACGGTCCAGAGGCTCCGGCTTCAACCATGTTACAGACCTGAGGAGAAAACAGGCTTTTTGACGGAGGAAGAGGGAAGACTCCGCCGATGACACCGTCCTCAGAAACAGAAGAAACCACGGCGACAGATGGCGGCGGCGTTTCTTAGCTAACGCCAACCACCCAAGCAAACGCGGAGGGAAAATAGAAGAGAACGGTTGTAAAATAGTGCTGGTTTAAGGGTTGCTGGGGCGGCTCCGTGTTTGGTTTTGGGGGGGGAGGAAATGGGAATCCAGTCGGGGAGGTCACGGCCTGTTTTTCCTGGCTCTGCTTCTGCTGGAATCAGGCCAGCAGTCAGGCAGGTCTGGTCTGGGCCACAGCTCCCAGTAAACCTGCGGTCGTCCGCATTAGTCACTGCTCAGGACAGCTCACCGCCGCGGTGGCCCCCAGGGCCCCCAGAGGGGCCCCGGCTCAAGACGGGGGAGCCGGTGCTGGCTGGGAAGGGAAGCTGTGCTTTCCCACCATGAAGGCGGGGCAGGTGGGGGCATTTCTCTGCTGATGCAGCAGCTCCGTGCGCTGGTGGTCAGGCTGATGGGCACCTGAAGGCACCGGCAGGGCCGGAGGAGGAGGAGGAGGAGCGGAGGCAGCTCATCCGTCGGGTCAAAGTTGTGGAGGTCGGAGCGCGTTAGCAAGCTGTCTCTGCTAGCATTTGTTGGCTGGCGTCAGGCAGGCTTGCTGCGCTTGGACAGCCGCGTCTCCTCCGCTCTGCTCTTCCTGCTCCGGTCCGTCCCAGAGACGGGAATGAAGGAGACAAGGTCTCTGAGTGAGGGAGGCTGCAGACCGCCGTCCAGAGCCTCTGGCCGCCGCCGCCTGAACTCCATTTCTGGTCTGCAAACAAATTAGCCCTCTCCTCCTCCTCCTCCTTCTCCTCCTCCCTCTCCCCCTGCACGATCCTGCTCTCGCCACGGAACAGATAAGGGGAATTTCAGGTGAAGAAATAAAAATTGATTTGTTCATTTAACTTTCATTTCTCCCCCACCCCCGACTCAATCCGGCCTCCGTGCACGCTCGCCCGACGCTCCCTTTCCTTGTGCATCCAGCTCGCCAGCCTTTCATTAGGCAGCAGCGCTTTCATTAGTGCCATTAAAAACAGAATAAGGGAAAACAAAAAACACTGTTTTGCAAGAGGAACGGCGCGCGCCCCTCAGCACGCCGGGGGACTCGCCAGCGCGCCGCGTGCCAAACAAGAGGCGCAGGAGTCAGGGCACGAGGAAAAAAATTCCAATCTCAACATCTCTTCAAGTGTTATTACACTTATGGAGAGCGATTTTCCTTCCAGGCTCCGCTTTTAATTATGCAACAAATGTTTGACGATCCAAGTGAAAATTCCATGAATATTTATGCCCGTTCATTTGTCGAGTGTTGATTGTAATTACACGCAAACATGATTTATTGCCAAGGTTTTCCTGCCATAGCCAGGCAGCGGGCAAACGAGAAGGAGGCGGAAATATAAGAAAAAACTTGTTTTTCCACACGGAGGAAAAAGGCCCTTTTTTTTCTTTGTTGAACTCCAATATAGAGGAGAAACAGGCGGCGTTCCGACACGCTGAACACCCCTGATGGCTGCTGACGTGGCGTCGGCCTGAGCGTCCCAGCCAAGACTCTGGTTGAGGATCACATGATTACCTCGATCAGGTGGAGAAGGAGGGGGGAGCAGGAGGAGTGGAGGAGGGAGGAGGAGCTCTGAAGGAAAGCAGGGGGGTGTTTGAGTAATGGCCCAGCTGCCGTCAGACGTTGTCATGATGGAGCGGCGAAACCAAGAGGTTGCGTGAGCGAGTGATGAGGTCCGGTAGAGGAGTGGGTGGGGGGGGGTGGGTGGGAGGGCGGGGCTCTGACTGTGTCTAACGGATGAGTGGCACCAGGCTGATCTCTGGGTCCCTCCTCTTCCCTCTTCCTCTGTTTCTGTACACGAGGCCAAGATTAGGAGATTGGCTGGCGGGTCGGTGGGGGGGTG
>CAAE01014351.1:0-70582 GCA_000180735.1 Tetraodon nigroviridis | reverse complement strand
TAAAACTCTGTCGTCACTCACACGTTCAGGCAGCAAATGTCAACCATCAAACACAAACCAATTGAGTTCCAGTCCTTAATTAGCTCTCCGCTTCTGAGAGACGGCTATTTTTAGCCCATACTGCACCTAGCTTTGTGCACAGCGTTTGGTGCATTCCACCAAGTCTTGATCTTTTTGATGCACAGCTGCTCCTCTCACTTATTCATCAGCAACGCAGCGCTTTGCTGTTCCTAAACATGGAGTGTTTGGAGTCAAACACCCAATTAGACCATTACGGATGTGGGAGAGCCCTTCGGCACGCGCCGTTATCGGAGGGTCAAACACTTTGCCACTTATTGATCCCCTGCGTGTTCAGGTTTGTGTGTGTGTGTGTGTGTGTGTGTGTGTGTGTGTGGGCGGGGGGGGGGGGTAGTGGAGGCAATTTTTTTCAATTCTCACAGCGTTAGTTCAAGTGCACCTTCCAATGGGAGGCCATGCCGTGCCCTTTCATCGGAGCGAGGCGTCTGGGGATGTGAGGGGAGAAGCGGCCGTATGAAGCCAAACACCTGCAGGCGCTGCAGATGTAATATTGTTGGATACGGCGCTGCAGTTCCCTGCGCGTCACACTGCTGATCCATACCATTTGATCTCTAACGCGAGTCATATCTATGCATAACGCTGTCCTCGCGCGGCGCTAACGGCGCCTCCCTTTGCAGAAATAATCAGAATATGGTTTATTATTCCAATATCAGACAACTCCTGGGTTATTCATGCTGCCAGAGCCCGTAATCCATGCTAATGTACTGTAGCCACTAAAGAGCGTGTTCTGCTAACAGTAGCGTGCCTCCCACGTTTCCGCACTTGCTGCCAGACTCCATCTGACTGAAATATTTGGGACAACTACGGGATCACACACAGCAGCGTCTCTGCTGTCATGGAAGACTGGCAGCCTGAAGCGGCCGCGCCGACGCCGGCTAGCCGACAGCGGAAATCCGCCGTACGGGGACGCAGAAACCTCCTGCAAACGGCGGCCGAGCATCTCGCTCGGTTTTCAGGGCTGCTGGCGGCTTCTGCTTAGCCTCGGTTAATAATGCAGACGTGCGCGCGCGCGTGCGCTGGCCTGTTTGCTGGGTTCGTTAAGCCAGCCCAGTTGTAGCACCAGATGGCAGAGCCACTTTGTTAATTAAAACCATTCATATTTCAATAGCCGAGCCGCGGCGGCAGCGGCGGCGGTCCCGAGTCTGATTCTCCTCTGTGGTGGAGGGAACGGAGGCTGCTAACATAAAGAACCCCCCGGCGGAGCTGCGCTCCCGCTCCTGCTCCTGCTCCCGCTCCGCTCCTTCCACACCCGTCCCTGCTGGCCTCCCCAGCGTCTGAGGAAGACCAGTTTCAGAACGTTAAATCAGAGCAGAGGAGAATTAACCAGAAGAAAGCAGCGCTTCCCCTCGTCCATCCATCATTTCCATCCGTCCCCTCATCACACAGCCCTGATTTCTTTACCTCCGGCAAGAGATGAGTAAACGAGCAGCTGGAGACTGGCAGGGAGAAGACGGAAAAATGAAGGGAAGGAGGAGAGGGGAGAGGTGGAGATGCAGTGACGGACGGCTGGAGACCGAAGGAAGAGGGGACAGGTCTGAGGGCCCTGCTCCAAACACCCCTGAAACATCAGAGCTCCCAAAGACGGAAAACTGAGCCGGAAATCCGCCGTTCCAGCAGAAAAACAGCCATTTAGGGGGAAAGTAAAGGAGTCTAAGTACAAGAGGCTGGTGAGACCAGCTCCAAATGACCACGAGTACTGATGCAGCGTAAACCTTCACCACACACACACACACACACACACACACACACACGGCTGATAATGGAATTGTTTTGTGCGGCTCCTGTAGAAGCCGACTGGCTCCGGCTCCTGACAGAGATTAAAAAAGCTATTCCCTGGTCCCGGCAGCAGCGATACGCCGGTAGACGACCTCGCCGCTGTGACGGCCGCTCGGTTGCAGAGAAGGAAAAGTCCAGCCACTCTATTATCACAAGGCTGCTTGTGCCGGGAACACGAGCCGCCGCCGACCGAGGGCGTGAGGCGGAGAGCACCGTCGCCACGCGGCAACCAGGCGGCCATGTTGGCTAGTGAGGGCGGGCTCTGCAGGCGTGGCTGGGAGTCACTGCGCGACGGCGCCTGGGCCGACGTTACCGAGACAATGAAGCACCTCCACGGTGCTCAGCCGGTTCCTGCTCACCCCCCCTCCTCCTCCTCCTCCTCCTCCTCCACCGTTCATCCTGCTTGTTTTCCCGCCCTCCACCATTCCCACTGCAACCCTCCCGTTTTGCCACGAGCACCAGTTGGGATTCAGATCGCGGCTGCAGAGACGCTGAAGCGAGCAGGTTGCCTGGAGCGACGCAGCGGTGGCGGCTCGCATTTGCTAGAACATCAGGTGTGCTGCACTGGGGCACAGTGTGTGTGTGTGTGTGTGTGTGTGTGTGTGTGTGTGTGTGTGTGTTCCCAGCGTGAGGGCTGGAGCACAGGAGGGGCTGGCTACCATCCTCTGCCTGAACGTGGGCCGAGCCGTGTGCACGTGTGTGTCAGGGTTGTGCGCATATGCTGAAGCGTGACTTCACACCAAAACTAGGCGGCAGAGAGCTGGAAACCAAACACACACTTCCTTTTTCTCACCTCGGACGGTTTGTTGAAATAACACCAACAAACACTCAGGTGTTGGCGCAGTCTGCTGGCGAGCGCTGCGCTGGGGCTGCGCTGGGGCTGCGCTGGGGCTGCGCTGGGTTTTATGTGCAAATACCGACTCTGGCTGCCCCCGCCGCCTCCTCGGAAAGACGCTCGCACAGTTTCTGAGTGTAAAAGCTGCGCCTGAAGTGGTGCCTGTCTGGTGGCCACAACCGTTCTGAACGACTGCGCACGAGGATCCAGGCACCAGGGGTGAAGGGGGGGGGGTGGCGCACACACACACACACACACACACACACACCAGCAACCCTTTTGTCTACCACCTTCATGTTTCTGGATTTTCAGGAGTTAGCGGTTAGCTTCAGTGTAGGTTTCCATCACTGCGGAGGTCTGCACAGCGAAGGGCTGTGACCTCTGACCCGGGGGGCCAGGTGGCCAATGGCAGCTCTCAGCTCTCACCTGGAGGGCGGAGACGCTCCTCTCAGACGCGTGTTACCGCTGCAGCTCCTCAGAACCACAACCGAGTGTCATAAATGTGCGGAAAGAAGAAAACTGAGAAAAGGGAGACATTTTTTGTCCATTTCAGGGCGGCTACTGAGGGAAAAAAGGCTTTTTATTTCCGTAACCTTGGAAAAACCCTCCCACTCCTCTAACAGAAGGGTGGAGGCGGCCGAGCGGAGGCTTCCGCCTCGGCCCTAATGCATCTGCGAGGGGACGTTAACAAAGGGCTCGTCCATTTAGTCCATCGAACCGGTTTCTCCGGTGACTGTCAGGCAAAAAACACGCACGGCGGTCAGCATTAGCGCCATGCATGTTTTATGAAGGGTGGGAGCTAGCCCCGCTTCAGACAAAAAAGGCGCTGAACCGTCCACAAAAGCAGGAAATTGGCAGGATTTTTTTCCCCATGTGTGCACACACACACACACACACACACACACAGACCGTGCGCGCCTTAAGAAAGAAAGTGTCTGCGTGTGCATTTCTAATATTTACCCTGCTTTCCTTCCGCGAGCGTGGAGCTGCCTGCTTATGCATTGTTGACCCATTTACTGTCGCAGCTTTAGCGCTGCGGCTCTGCGCTCCTCCAGCTGCCAGTGCCGAGCGTTTGTTCCCGCTGCACC
The DNA here is from genome assembly GCA_000180735.1 of Tetraodon nigroviridis. Taxonomy (NCBI): domain Eukaryota; kingdom Metazoa; phylum Chordata; class Actinopteri; order Tetraodontiformes; family Tetraodontidae; genus Tetraodon; species Tetraodon nigroviridis. The sequence goes on along the minus strand of CAAE01014351.1, from coordinate 66,805 downwards.
TGCGCAGACACGTTTGCCTGGTTAATCAGTCTTTCATGAGCGCGTTAAGGCTGCGGTTTCCTGGCTGTTTCTTAAGAGGTTGCGCGTTTGCAGCGTGCAGCCACACTTGAGGCCTGACTTGACAAGCACCGGCCGGGTGGCCCTTCATCAGCGTGCGAGCGTCCCTCCTCTTTGTCATTCCGCCGCACCTGGCCAGCGATGCGAGCAAGCGTGCGGCGCACCGATGCCGCTCCTTCCAGCAGGTGTTCCTTTTCTCTGCTGCAAAGGAGAGAAATTAAATCTATTTTTCCTCCTTTGTGCGGCCGCGCTCTCTGATGGCCGCCTTTTCAAAGCGCGGACGCGGCAATCGCCTGACAATGCTAGCCGCTCGCCGACCGCTGATGAGGTCTTAATCGCCGCTTCCTGCGAGAGGGATTGAGGAAAGCAGGAATCGGTCGGAATCCCTGCGCTTAAACAACAATAGAGAGGAAACAAAGCAGCCCAGAGCCCAAACGCGTCAGCTCGCACAATCGCCAGTAACGTGACACTAAATGTGCAACAATGAAGAAAAATGCGGCAGGGATTTGCTGGGAAGATAGCTAGCCTCGGGGCCTTCCAAACCCGTTTAACCCTTAGCGGCACACCTGTTCCTGCAAACTTGTGGCAAAGTGGCGGCCGCTTTGCTCTGTGTCCCGTCTGCGCGCTGACGGCTGCCCGGGAGGCTCAAAACAGTCGCCTTTATCTCGTCAGAGGCTCCAACTCCTGCCTGAAGCGGCGGCGTTGCCGGCGGACTTCTAGGTCACAAGGAAGAGGAGGAAAACCAGGCTTCCAGGACCGGACCGGTGAGCCACGGCTCCCTGACTCCGCCCTCCCTGGGCCAACGTTCCTTTCCTGACGTCCGAGCATCAGGCAGCCCTTCGGCTTTCATCAGGCGTCACGAGCTGCAGCGCAGGAGCGCAGGAAGCAGGGCGAGACTGACATGATGACAAAAGACACCCCTCCGCCCAGCCGGCCCCCCACCCCCCACCGCAGCCGACGCGCTGACAAAACAGAGCTGCCTCGTCTGGATGACGCGCCCTCCGGCCCGCTCGCCGCTGCACGTGCGCTGACGTGTGAGGCCTCACCGGGAGATGAGGAATGTGAAGCGACCGTGTTACCTGGAAGCCAGATCACGTGTGGCGCCCGTTCCGGGGCTCCACACCCTAATCCCTGAGTGATTGCCGGCGCAACTCAGCACCTCGAATCGCCGCTCAAACCACTCATGTGTATTAAAAGAAATGCGCGGCGGCGCTGCTGCGGTGGCTGGCGGGGCCGCGGGGCCCCGGCCAGCTTTAATCTTAATCAAAAGCAGCTGTAGATTATGAGCAGCCAGAACAGATGGGCCACAATCATTTTACAGACATGTCTCGATTGTTGCTCTTTTACCGTTATTATTATTGTTATTACAACTCCCCCCACCGGATTTGGTCCTTTCACTTCGGTCTTGCATTATCCGGGCTTAAGACTGACCAATTCCTCCACCCCCCCTTACAGAAAAGAACCTTTCACCAGCGTGCACAGTCTTAATCCACCTCAGTGGTGCTTTAATCCCGCCGGAGCGGCAACACGTTCTTTAGCATGAACTCTGCGCAGGGACAAAGCAATTTGGGTTCCAACCAGAAGAGAAGGGCCGAAGGGGGCCGGGGGGGTCTCGCACTAGCTGCAATGAGAAGCAATCTGAAGAGTTTATCCGCTGACAAAAGTTGGGCGGAGGCGAGGCAGCGGCGCACGGCCATCGGCTCAACCCGAGGAGGCCTTCTCCTTCCCCGTGGTTCAGGCGGGGAGGGGGTGCACGCCCACGTGCGCACTTTAATCCCAAGTGCTGATTGTGTGGGTAAAAGCAATAATCTAAGAGAATAATAAGGGCGCGGAGGCAGGCGGAGCTGCGCCTGGGTGAAACTCAGGTGGCTCAGCGACAAAAAACAACCCACCACACCCATGCTAACGCTAACGGCGGCGTCATTAATGTAAACAGTAGTGGTAGTGAGAGGTGCAGCGGGCATGAGGAAGGACGGCCACCCTCCCCTCCTCTCCTCCTCTCTCCTCTCCCCTCCTCCTCCCCTCCTCCTCTCCTCCTCTCCCCTCCCCTAACCCTCCTCTCCTCCCCTCCTCTCCTGCCCTGCTGTCCTCTCCTGTTTTCACAGCTGCTTGGCTTTAGCTTCCCCTCCTGCGTGTCTGAATTTGCAGGCTGGTTTTTCTCTTCCCAAATATGAGCTGGAAAACCCGAGCTGGGCCTTTCTGCCTTTCCGAGCCTCCGTCAGAGGAAGCGCAGCCCCACCTTGCTGACAGCTGTTATTTCTGGCCGGTTTCAGGGATGATTTGACTTGGAATCTCATCCAGTTGCTGACAGGATGAGCCTTTGCAGGGTGTGAAATGTGGAAGCAGCCTTCCCAGCCCCGCCCACCACCACTGCAGCTAATTACAGTTCAAACGCTTAAGTAAGGTGCTGAAGGCTGGATAGTGTCGATCACATGGTGGGTCAGGGTAGCCTAGAACACTTCTGGAGCTCTGCCATGGGAAGTATGGATTGCGACCTAGCTGGCAGCCGTGGGCCCTGCGCTAGGTGCAGAATGTTGACCTACAAAAAGAGTCCTCCGTCCAGCTGAACGGACAAATCCGGCATTAATGATGCATTTTGTTGCAGCAGGCGGAGCACGACGCTCTTCTTCTGCTCCGCCTGCGTGTTAGCGGAGTGGGGCCGGAGCCTGGTCCTGGATGAAGCTGTCTGGCAAAGGGAAGCGCTCTCCTCCACTATTACCGCTCTGGAGCCTTTTAGAAACAGCAGATAGCAACTTTCCGGTTCTCAGATCCCGGCTTTGTAAATGTCAGCCTTTCACAAACTCTCACCTCAGGCGCCGCCGCTCAAGCGCTGCGCTCCTGAGCAGCCGTCAGAGCGAACGCAACAGCATCCGTCATCCAAACTGGAGGGTTCTGCTGTTCGGAGGCTCCCGTTTGACCCATAAAATCCACCCAAGTGCTGCGTCCCCCGTGGCAACCGCAGCGGGACAATGCGGCCCCTCCAGCCGCAGCAGCAGCAGCTCAGACCCCAATCTGATCTGACAAGACCCCGCCGAGGTCTCACCTACAAACCCACAAAAGATCCACCAACGAGCCCCAAACGGAAACTTTACTGCAGCGAATCTGCTGTCAGCTGGCGCAGGGAGCCGTAGGCTAGTCGGCGCTAGCGATGCTAATCAATATTTACAGCCCCAGAGGCGCATCTATCACGCAATTATTGACCCAGGGGTCAGGGGGCTGCCCCCAGGGGTCACACAGGACCCTCCTGGGTGCAGGAGAACACACAGAAGCATGCGCACAAACAGACAGCAGCTGGTAAGAAGGGGCGGACTTGACCTGTGGCGGCGTTCTGGAGGCCAGGAACCTGACGGCAGCGTTGTTTAGCGCTGCTGGAAGCGGAGTGTGAGCGAACGTGCTCGCCCTCCTCTGTGTTTACACTCATAAAAGGATTAGGGTTAGCGGTGCGTCAGACGCCTCACACGTCTGCTCCTGGGTTCGCACGGCCCGACCGTGGTCAGACGCTAACACGTTACTAACCGCGTTAGCATTCGATCACAGCTTTGACCCCACCTTCGCCGGCGGTGGTGAGCAGCGAGGAGCCTTCGGAGGAGGAGGCAGGAAGGATGCGCGCAGGCTCCCGCTGCGGATATCCACTTAGAAAAAAGGCTAATACTCTTTAGGTTTAAGCTCGTGTCTGCAAAATGGAAACAGCGGAATTAGGGAGGGGCTGTGGGGGGGCATGCTCGCAAGAGATGGAGTGTTAAATATAGTCGGCGATGAGGTCGCCGCAAATGATCCTCCTTGATGCTAGCATTGGAAATGAAGCTTTGCTCTTTTCATGGGGGATAATTAGCTGCGCTGACAGTCGGGTTCCTATTTGTGCCACTAAGTCCCCCCCCACCCCCACCCCCACCCCCACAACCCCAGCGCCAGACACCATCCGCTCCTTTGAGGATGTGAAAGTCACACCGCCGCTTTCTTCTTTTTTTTTGCCCTTTTGGACTATCCCAGTAATTAGAGGGGTGAATTAACACCCGTCAACTCTGTGTAATCAGTCAAAAGTTGCGCTGAGGCGAGGGGGAAGCGCCCCCCTGACCTCTGCGGCAGCGCCTCGGTGTACGCCGGGCGACTCCAGTTAGCGTGAGCACGAGCCGTCACCTAGAGCCGTGACTCAGCGTTGGTGCGGGAGGCTGGGCCTGCTCCCCGGGCGCTGGCCTGTCTTTGAAAAGTTTTCCTCACATCTGTCCTTGTTTGCGGACTCGTCTTGCGCCGGCCTTGTCCGGCGACGGTCATTGCTGACGGCGCCCGTCCTCGTCAGAGCGCGACCCCGCGCGCCCTCCCAGTCTTCACGCCACATGAATTATCCTCTGTCAGACCAGGAGAGGACAGAGGGAGGCTTTGGCCGGGTGCCTCCGAGGTGTTTAGCCGTCACCGCCGATGACGGCTCCACCTGCTAGCTTGACGCCGACGTCCCAGCCAAGACGCATCAGAACGGCCGACGGCCAGCAGCAGTCCGAGTTTCCATCCGGACCCACCTCTTTTGCGCCAGCGTGGATGAGCTAGCACGCGCACGCCCGGGGTCGTTAAAATATGCAACACCAAGAGCAAAACGACATGCGGCGCCTTCGACCTTGCTCTCCTCCTGCGCTAGTTCATCGGCGCTAAGCCGAGTCCTGTCAGGTGATTCAGACCAGCGCTCCTTCCGTTCGGCTCGATTGGGTGTCGCCGGTTTCTGCGCTTTTGCAGCGGCAAAGTCACGTCGAGACAAACACGCCGGCGTCCCAGAGAAGATCTGGGAGCGTTACTGAAGACTGCGTTCCTGCTGGGTTCGGCGCCGTCTGCAGATCCCTTCAGCCGGACTCTGCCGTTAGCGCCCGGATTCCCTCGGCTCTGCTCCGTTAGCTCGGAGTCCTGGAGGCCTGTGGAGGAGCCTCTCAAGTGGCGCCGAAGGCCTCAAACAGGCCGCCTCCGCCCAAAGCTGCGTATTTACAGGCGGTCGTTTGCCACTAAGTGCCAACCCTCGACACCGGAACACCAGCCGTTACAGGTTCCTCGACGCAGATTTGTGGGAATCGGATTACGGCCCTTGTTCACAGCAGAGTTTTGCGGCTACGACCTCGTTGGTGTCAGATCAGCCTGCCGGAATGACTGGAAGCCAATGAAGAGTGCACTTCCCTCATGTTCCAACCTCTTAGCCAGGTATGACACTAATCGTTTCAGACCGGAATGAAGGCACCCAGGGATGAAAAGGAGACATTAGGGGCGGGGGCGGGGAGGGGGGGTGTAATGGAATGAAAGGAGTCAAAGAGTGAAAGGTGGAGAATGGCCGGGGGGGAGCCGTTGGCCAAAGTGGGCCATTTGTGTACTCCGACTGGCGCGTTTGCGCGGCTACAGTAAAGAGATGTCAGGCCCCGGCATCGTCATCCCCGGCAACCTCGCTAGGTCAGCCCGCGCAGGTTAGCGGCAGCCGCAGCGGCGCGTACCTGTCCACACTCTGAAATGTGACTTCGGGGGGTGGGGAGACGTACACAAAGCGACCGGCTCACGTGTTTAAAGTTAGCGCTAGACGCACGCTGGCCCACTTCCCCTCCTCGTTCCTTTCACGGGTTTTAGGAGACGCCGTTCTGTCCGTCCTTTAAATAGACCCTCTCTCCTACGATGGCCATGGAGCCCCGCCCCCTCTGGCCTCCCCCCTCCTCCAGCCGCGGCGCTGCTGCGCTTTCCTCCCTCGTTGGAGAACATCCAATTTGCAAGAGAGCCCGAGACCGACGATACGAATCTTATCTGACGGCAACTTTAATTATTCCATCTTGAAGGGACGCTTCCTCCTTCCGAGGGTCCGGGGTTATTAAATACTGTCCGCTTCAATCATGGCGGCTATAGCCCCAAATTGAGCAAGTAATTAAAGGTGGAATAATGAAATTCAATTGAGGAGCCTGCTCGTTCACAGCCGGCCGGCTCCTTTCCTGATAGCGGGATCCTCCCAGGGAGAGCAGGAGCGTCCGGGAGCCTGATCCGGTGGCGAGACCCGGTCGGAACCCGAAGTCCTTTCACCCGCCTGCAGGTGGGACCGACCAAAGCCAGGGTGGCGTGAGCGCTAGCCGCCTTTTAAGTCTGTAAAACTCTGCCACCTCCACCCGCCGAGCCCCCGGGAGCACCGGCGCCTCATCAGCTCCTCTCCAAACAAACAGGCGCCGGATCAGTCAGCCTCCCTGGGATACGCCTGGGGGAGGAGAAGAAAGCAGGAAGCGACGGAAGGGGAGGGAGGAGGAGGAGACGGCTGATGGCGGGAACGAGCCCCGGCGGGTCGTGGAGGGGAGACGGCACCTGCGTCGGGGAGGAGAAAGAGTCCAGCCTCAACTTGAGGACTTGGATGTGAAATCAAAATGGCGGCCGTGCCAGGAGGCTTTTCTGCTCCTGAATGCGCCGTTTGCTGAGTCACCGCTTAGCTCTTTAGCAACGCTTTATTAGTCATTTCACACGGTGGAGTTTTCCATCTGTCACAGGCAGAAAAAAGAGGAGAAGACAATCAAGCGACGGCCACCGATGCTCCTCTCCTCCTCCAAACGCCCCCGTTCGCCTGCCCCAAAGTCGACCCCCACAAGCTAGCCGTGACGCTAAAAGTCATTTCGCGCCTAATGATGCAAGCGCCACCCGCAACGGGCGCGGGCCGGGGACCCGGCGGCCGCCTGCCGTCCCAGCGCTGGCATCATTAGCCGCCTTGCGTCCCCGCCCTGAGTCACGGGTTGCAGTGACAACGCGCCAGGACCATATTTAGGAACGTTAGCGCCATCATTCACGGCAGTAATGAGGGAGCAGCAGATGGACGCGGCTCCAGGAAGCGCTTTTAATGACCAAACGGGGGATTCGGCTGCGTCTCCGACCGGCCCGGCAGACTCCCGCTCTGAAAGGGCAGCTGCCAGATCTCCTCGCCAGAGCGGCGGCGGGAGGCCTCCTTTCTGCCCCCTTTCATTCGCCGCTGACCATCGGGCTCCAGCTTTGCGACGCGCACCTCGGGAGGGCCGGTTGCGCCTTTTTAGCCCCGCCGAGGCCGGCCGTCCTCTCACCCCCGGCTCCCTCGCTGCCCTCTGCTCGGAAACGATGGCTAATCAATAGCGACAGATTAGCAGCAGGATTTAGGCTGACAACAATGGTCCCGGCAACATTTTAATCCCCCGGCCCCCTTTTTCCCCCCCTCACGTTTGTCAGAAGGCAGGATAAATGCTACAGAAATAGCTTGCACAGACGGCTGCGGCCCTGTTTCCCCCTTTGCTTCTCCTCCTTTCCTCCACCATTAATGCAGCCGTTCAGCAGACTAATATTTCGGCTTTTAATCGACTCTCCGAGGCTGAGAGCTGGCCAGTGTGTTTTCTGCTAGCCTACGCAGCAGCCGGAGGGCTAAGAAATGCCTGTTTAGAGGCTCGGGGGCCTCCGGGGAGGAGGCTGGTGACGGGTAGCAGCCGGAGGAAAGTCAGAGAGCATCTCCGAGTCCCTCGGTCGCTCTTACCTCATTTCCCCTGTTTGTAATTATTGGCATCCATTAGCAGTTAGCCGGCGCAGGTGGGGGCCTTTCAGAGCATCCAGGAGGCCGGTGAGGGGCTGCTGCAGCAGGATATCAGACCTCCTCCGCTCCCAGACGGCCCGCAAGAAAAACAGCGTCCTCCCCAGGTAGCGTCCTCATTAGCGCTATTATCACCGGTGTTTTGCTAATCGGCACCATGAGGGAGGCGCTCAGACTCGGCCAGAGGTCGACGGCTGCCGCAAACAGGTTTGTGTTTCAGGAGCAGAGGAAAAGTCTGGACAAAAGGTCCGACCGTGATGGGAGAGGGAGGGATGGAGGGATGGAGGAGCGTCAGGAGCTAGCAAGAGCCCGTCCTTTAGGTGTCCAGCTAGCCAAAGGACAACAAAACAGAGGCTAGTTGATGGGAGGTGCATCGGGAGAGAGGAGAGAGGGATCCATGGAGCCCGGAGGAGGAGGAGGAGCCAAGCGGGCGGGTTGGCTGCAATGGCAGCAAACCTGCGCCGCTCGTGCACGCAGGGAGCGAGCGCAGGAATCCAGGGAAGCAGCCAGGCTGGCGTGTGCGTGGCCTGCTGTCAGGCCCTTCTGTCGGGGCGGAATCTGGCCCATCACCACACTTCCAGTGGGGAGGAGCTTGTACCGACCGGGTCCTCACCTCGCACAACTCCAAGATGTCGGCATTTAGCCAGCGCCGTCCTGCGAGCGCAGGCCTCCGTCTGCCTGCTGTCCGGATGCAGGATCCCGGTCAGAACGGAGCCCATCACTGCGCCCATGCGGCTCGTCGATTAGCCGCCCCGGCTAAGCCGAGTCGCCCCGTCGGCGGCTCCTCCACCACCTAATCAATAGAAAAGAACCCCCGTCTCCATCCCTCGGCTCATCCGGCTCCTCTTCCTCCTCATTTACCAGTAGCACGGCGCTACGTTAGCCAAACAGCCCCAACCTAGCGGCGGCGTGGAGGGCGGAGCGACAGCAGAAGTGTTATTTTTTGTTAGCGTCTTTCGGGAACAGATACGCGCCCAGATGGTGACACTTCAAAGCCTGTTGGGATGAAAACTGCAGTGTGCTCAAACGCATTTAGCCAAACACCAGCCGCAGCGCAGCGACGGGCCCGTTTTAATCAGCGCAAATGGAAACGCCGACCTCGGAATCTGGAGATCTGCGTCGGAGCGGCCTTGTTAATTTATTGTTGTTCCTTTGCAGTAAATGTCACAGCCGCAGCCTCTCTGAACTCCATATAATCTAATTTAGCATTTATAAACTCGGCTAGCGTCCCAGTAATGCGCTCCCTGGCTTTGTTTTTGTCGGTAAATGTGCGCCGGCTCGGGGGACGGCAGCCAAATCCATACTTAGCTGTTAGCGGCTGAAATTTTCTACGCCGGCGTAAATATTTCGTGGGCTTCCGCTAGCTCACGCTTGTTGTTACCAAGAACACCGTCTTTCATATTGTAGCAAACCCTTACAATAGCAGCTCCTGGAACATATAGCTGGAGCGTTAGCATCAGCCCTTGGATTCCTTAGCATGACCGCGTCACGCAGGCACATGGGAGGCGGCAAACACGGGAAGCTTTATCTAATTTTTTTATTTTCGTGGTCCCCCGGTGGGCTCGGACAGATTTAAAGCCTAATCCAATACTTCACCGCTAATGCAGTTAGCATGTATCGAACCTGGGGCGCTTCTGCGCTTCCCTTCCGGACGGTGAGCGATGGGTCTGGCCGCGTGTGCCTGGAGTGTGGGAGCGCCGGGATCAAAAGGTCGGGACTGTGGCTTCTAGGCTGGATGGGGAGGAATGTGTGGTGAAGGAGAAACCAGGACCATTAGCCAAAGTCCCGTAGCGCGCCATGTAACATTCACTACCGCTTATTAATAGGGTGAAACCATCAACTAGCTGTCTTGTGATTCCATCTGGGTTGCGGTTGGGACCCGTTTGGGACCTGAGCTAGCTGCCAGCGTGAGGCTGCGCACGCCGCCCTGGAAAGTTTTCTGCGCACGTTTTAGACAACCCAAAAAACCTGCGGCCACAGCCGCAGCCGTTGCGGTGATTCTGCTGTTCACAAGTAGCCTAAAAGCACCTGCCACATCCCCGGCGCAAAGACGTCAATAAATCTGGCCGCTAATGTAGCTTCCGATCTCCTTCCCTCGCTCCCGCTCTCTGCTCTGCTTCCAATATTAATGAACGCAGGCTGAAGCGCCGCCGCCGGCAAAGATAGAAACATGTTCCTTCCGCTATGCTAACATGAACAAGGTTAGAGCCTCTCCCCTCCTCTGAGTGCGGTTGCAAAGAGCCGTGCTAGGCTAGCAAAAGTGCAACGCCACCTTAGCCCGAGACACACGGGAAGGGATGACCTGATCCGTTTGGAAGGGCCATTGCCGAAAAGTGCAGCGGCTGGGTGAGGAGGAGCCGCAATGAAGAAAAGCGCATCGACATGGCTGCTGCAGTTGCTAACGCAGCAGCTAACACTACTCTCAGGCTATTTTTACCGCCTGCAACTCGGCGAAACAACCAAAGATTCTTCTGTTCTTCCCCCAGAAGAAATTGTGATAATGAGGGTTCGACCACGTGCACGTTAATAATTAATACATCTGTACACACACACACACACACACACACACACACACACGCTAGCAGGAAATACATGTAGATTAGTCAAAGTTGTCACGTACAGGAGGCTGAGCGCTGCCCCTCCTGAACGAGGGCGCATGCACGTGCGCGTGCTCTTGGCCTACATCCCGTCCTGGCAGTCATGTGACTTCCCTGGGACACCAGTCGTTTGTTACTGTCCTTTTAATCATGCTAATGCGACCCCGCTCACCGTGCACGCGCCGCGCTCGCACAAATTAAAGGGAGAAGAACGGGGAGCTGGAGTCCCTGGAGGCACGTGAATGTCTTAATTGAGGAATTCTCCAACTCTGTCTTTCCGCCCTCGCGGGCATCCTTCACACACCCACGTGCACACGTCCCCATCACTGATCGCCGGGATCATGCGCCGGTTCCGCCCGGCTGATCCAAAGGGGTGACGCCGCAGCACTGAAGCCCACGGAGCGGCAGTGTGGCTGCTGCGGACGCCATCTTCCCTCCTTCTCTTCTCCTCCATTAGCATTCCGCTCAGATGCTCCTGTTCTCCCTCCTCTTCCCGCCTTCCTCCTGGGATTAAACCCGGCGCATGTAAAGCGATCGACTCTCTCTGCCCTACCAGCATGGGTGCCGCTACCACATCCTGCAGGAGCGCCTTACCGAGTGGGGAAGGGTCACATGACCAGGGTTGTCATGACTCCACATCAGGTCTGAGCCACAGATGTTTCTGTGCAGGGTTTGATTAGCAATTAGCTAACAGGTTTAGTAGCTATGGTCTGATGGGGGGCCCAAAGCGCACCTCTAGCTAAGCTAAGATAACAGTTGCAAGGAAGGGGGCCAAAGCTCGACCGCACATTAGCAACTCTCCAGCATCATGCTAGTGGCTAACAGCAGTCGGAAGCATCTCCCTGGCGCTACGTGGCTGCTTGACACGCCTGGGTTGTCTGAGGGAGGCGTCGTCTTTTATCGGCATCTTTCATGTTTCCCAGAGGCTCTGAGGAGCGCTGAGCCTTATTAAATTCCCAAGCATATTCCCGGCCTCTCTCTCTCTCTCTCTCTCTCTCTCCCTCTCCCCACCACTCACTGATTGCACTCCTCTCCTAATTCAGCAAGACCCCCCCATCCTTTTCTCCGGGGGAAACAAAGGAAGTAAATACATATTATTGCTTTTTTTCCCGCCTCAAGTGCCGCCGGCAGCTCGCCCTCCGGAGCGCCGTGCCTCGCTCGCCGAGCTCGTCTCCATCCAGGGTCAGGGGGAGCGCCGATGCTAACCACCTTAGCCGCCAGGGAGGTCTCCGCCCCCTCTACATACGACCCAACCAGGAGCTTTGATGTGGGCGGGCGTGAACATGAAAGATCTCTGGGAAAACCCAAACGGACGGGCTCCGCGCCCTTCCCGATGAGGAGAAATAAATATTTCCCAGCAGCCAGAAGCGGGAATGAATGAAGGCCGGGGGTGAGGGGGAGCGAGGGAGCGGAGGGAGGAGAAAAATCAATCGGTCCGGAGCTTTTCTCCAGTGGGGGGGGGGGGGGGCGGGAATGGGCCTGTCAGGGCGGATGAATAATGAAGCGTGTTTTCAGCACTTCAAAGGTAAAGGAGGAGAGGAGACGGAGCTACGTCCTGTCCTCCATGTCCACTTCATGCCAAATTCATCCGACTGGCATCCGAGCTGGAAGGGAGGTTCCGATCTGGTGGGGGGGGTGATGAAGCTAGCTCCGTGCTAATTTGTCAGCTCCATTACGAAGGGAGAGAAACCCATCCCACCCCCAGCTTTCCTTTATTTTCCAATCTGCTCCTCTGTTCTTTCCAGTAAAAAAAGCCTTTGATCATCAAAGAGCGCTGATGGGATCAGCCCTTCAAAGCAGAAACAGCCAGTAACGTCCAATTTCCCGGGCTGTGATGTCATGCGTCCACCTGTCCGAGCCGCGCTCGGGGCCTCCGATCGCATCCATTTGGGTTAAATTGACTCATTTTGTTGGTGGGAACCGGAGCAGAGAAACAGGAAGAGGGAAACCGGCGAAGTCTGCCGCCGCCGCTTTGATCCCTCTGACAGGCAGCGTGAAAAGTGCATTTCAGAAAGGATGTTGGCCTGTGATGAGCCCGCCAGAGTGACAAATTGGGCCCTGGGTGCTTTAAATAATATACTGTTTGGCTCCGGAGCTGCGCCGGTGCTGGGGGGTGGGGGGGGGGGTTAGCAGCTTCAGGCTAACGCTGCTGCTCGCCACCACCCTGTCCTTTCCTGTGCCTGGCAGTCCTCTATTAGCTTCAAAGCTAACCCTGTGTGTGCGGGAGGCCAGGTTCCAGAACCACATGTACCCATCAGAGCGCGTTTTCAGACCTTCTTTGCTAATCATGGTGCTAGCAGGTCCGCGTCGGTCATTTCCAACACTTAGCTTATTAGAAAGCCTGTTGGCAAAGCCGTCGCAATGGAGCGCAATGGAAACAGCCCCTCTGGGCGCTCCCGGCTAATCCAGGACACCTCGCCGTTATCAGGCCACATCGAGGCCGCAACGGCGGTGTTTGGTGCGAATAACGGCGTGCTAATAGAGCTAACGCTAACGCTTGAACACTCCAGGCACCGCAGGAGGTTCCAGCACAGCTGAGGCTCCCTGGCCAGACCTGCGGGCGCATTAAAGACGTGCTGGAGGGGCCATTTGCAGACTGGCCCCTCTTTCAGCGCTTTGATGCACCTTGTTGCCGTGACTCCCAGCATGGGTCCCGCCTCCGGTGGAGCCCAGCGTCGGATCCCTTGTTTAGCTACGCCGCACCTTCCATCTAGAGACGCTAGCTCGTGGAACGCCGCTGAGACGGCGCGAGCAGCTGGGAAATAATTGCTGGCTGGCTGATTTAACCAGCTGGCGCTTGTTGACTGGTTATTACAGACGGAAGCTTTGCTGCTAACGTTAGCAGCTCCGGGGCTGTTGTCGGACTAGCGCTAGCCAGACCACCGTTGGCTGGCTCCACGCCTCACCCAGTCACCTGACCCACTCCCTTCTTTCATTGGTTTAGTGAATTTTAGCAGGTTTGCGCGCTAATCCTTGTTGTCGCCACGGTTCTGATTCCCCGGCAGCCTCGCCTCGGACCTTATTAGCGCCTTCAGTCAAAGGAAAGAAGAAGAAAACAGCCGTCTTTCTTCCATCCCTCCTTTTTATTTCAGTGTGGATTTAATCGAAATTGTATTTTGACAAATAACCCTTTAATGGCGGAAACCAGGCGATTGTGCGAGCGTGCCTGCGAGTGTGTGATAAGAGCGGCGGTGGAGGGTTAGCGGTGACACTTAGCTTTCTAAAGGCTGCCAGAGCCGGATGAAGGTGCTGGCGGGACGTGAGGGAGACCAGCTCGGAAGAGCTGGCAAAGAAAACAGTTTAACCGCTCGCTAGCTAGCCCAGAGCTGTCTGAGGACGTAGCCGTGCTCACACGGGCCGCTCCGCTAACACCACGTTAGCTGCGGAACCGTGATATTTTATCGGCCGCTAACAGCACAGTGCGCCGCGGTGTAGCGACTAACGCTAATTCGAACCGGTGCTCTGGTGCCATTTGAATAAGCCACGAGCTGCAGAGCCAACCGAAGCCCAGACGCAGCCGCGCCTTCGTTTCCACCCTAACTGCACCTTTTTAGACGGACCGACCCAAGATGGCGGCCCTAGCTAGCTATAGGCACGCTTTGAAAGAGGATGGAGAAAATCTCTGTTTCTGTTGTCCCGCTAGCGTCCAACCTGGGACCGTGGTAACGGGTCCAGGTGAGGTCTGAGCGGGGAGGTCAGACACATTTAATTAGCGGAGATGCTAGCAGGGAGCGGTTGTTTGCCAGAAGTCCTTTTTAGCCACCAGCAGCTCTTTGGTGTGATTAGCTAATGCTGGTCAAACCGATGACTTTCACCTGCAGCCGCTCTTCTGTCTCTATGTCCCTGCTGTCCCCCCCCCTCAGCTGCCGTCTCTGGCAGCCTCCCGGTCCTATGGCGGCTGTCCTCTTCCTCACTCTCTCCTCCTCTTCCTCCTTGCTGTCCCAACTCTGACCCTGTCCAGCTGTCCGGCCTGTCAAAGCTCGTTTCTGGAGACAAGTTCGCAGATTCGGAGGTCAGGCTAAGCTAACCGAGTCCAGGACACCAACAGGAGCGGTCAAACGGCCAAGCCATTAGCCACTTGAGCTAAGAACTTCTCAGCCTCCGCTCGTCATCTTAAAGAGACGAGTCGCCGCAACAAATGTGTGAGCTCGTCAGCTGACGGGGCTTAAGCCGGCTAGCGAAAGCCGCGGCTCAGCCGGAACCGAACCAGACTGGGTGGCTGGTTCTAACCCTGCCGAGCGGTCGCAAGTTCTGGGACTTTGAATTGCGGCTTTTCCAGCAGAGCAGCTCCGTGGAGAGCTGGCGCTAGCGTGGCTACAGCTAACAGGCGCAGCAGCGGCTCCTGGTGCAGGGACGCTAAGCCCACAGTGGTCACAGTAGTCCAGCGGCTAGTCCCCCCCACGTGTCCTCCCGCCCCTCCTGCATGCTGTCCGGCGTCTGCGCTCCGCTCCGCAGGTGTGTGTGCCGCCTCCAGAGTGATCCCTCTTGTTTTTGTTCTCTTCACAGGAGAAAAAGAGCATTAAACGTAAGCGCTGGTGGTTCCTCCCGCCTGCCTCCGCCCTCTTCCCGCCTGACCTCCCCCTCCTCCATCCTCATGACTAAATCCACCCCACATCCCAGTTGCTCCGGTCAGCTGGTTGGAGCTCCCGAATGGGCGCCTCCGTCGGCCCCAGACCTCCGCTCCCCGCTTCCTGTTGCTTCGCTCCGAGCCGTTTTTGGCTAATTCCCGTCAGGTTGGGGGGGCTCCAGCCCCTCCGTTGCCGGCGCGTTCGTCAAAACTCGACCCTGCGTGATGTGTTTTCTCCACCGCAATAAAAACTACACTTAATCTGTGGCTGCCGCTAGCAGAGCTAATTGGCTAAGACCCCGATTAGTGGATCTGGGAGGATATCAGGGCGCTTTAGCCAAGCAAAGCTATTAAGCTACTTAGATCCAAATGCGATTGCCGTCTGTCCGTCAGCGCGCAGGAAAACACGTTGCTGTCGGAGCCGCCATCTCACAAACAGGCCGCCATTAGCATTAGCATTAGCGGCTGTCCAGCAGAGCGTCTTCCATCTACAGCCGGTTGAAAAACAAACTGGCTTCCTCCTCCCCCTCCTCCTCCTCCTCCTCGCCGCTGCCGCTCAGCACGTGCGCATTTTGCACGGCATGGCTTTAGCTCTGATGGTGTTAGCGTCTAGCGTTGTTGTGCTAGCTGCGTCTGTTGTTGTTGGTGTGGAATGACTGCATGGACAGCGTGCCCCGGCGACCATGGCTAGCCATGTTTCTCCTTCACCTCCATCAGCACGCAGATGCGGTGACAGTCACGCATCTACACACGCAGCAGCTCCACCATGACACACACACACGCACACACACACGCAGCGGCAGGGTGTTTGCACATTCCCCGTTGCGAGGGGGGCCGCGCCGTCTCACGTTGCTTCTCTCTCTCCTCTCCAGACGCCCGGCCGCTGCCCGACGTAGCCATGACCGGCAAATGCACCCGGGAATGCGACGAGTACGGCCACTCCGACTCCTGCTGGATGCCCGTGCGCACGTCGCCCGAGCGGCGGCCGTCCAAGTCCACCACCACCCCCCAGCAACCAAAGCTCTCCACCTTCATGAGCGGCGGCGGCGCCGAGCACCCCGGCAGCCAGGAGAGCCTCGCCGTGGCCGCCGTGGCCAACGGAGAGCCCGCCGCCGCTCACATGATGGGGGACCGCAACCGCAACCTGCTCAACAAGAAGATGGCGCCCTCGTCCTCCTCCTACGAGGCCTTCGCCGCCGCCTCCTACGGCTCCGCTGGAGCCGGGGAGGAGGTGCTGGGCCATCCCACCGAGGAGATCCCGCTGGCGCCCGCCGCCGAGTACAAGCCCGCCTCCTGCGGGACTCTGACGCGGCGAGAGGTGTACCTGTGAGCGGGGGGCGGGGCCGGAAGCAGACGGCGCCCTCGTTCCCGGCTGAAACTTCCTGGCGGGAAACCAGCACCTTTCCTGGCGAGCCGTTAACGCCGCCGCGGCCTGAGGAGGAGCCGGAGGCCGCCTGGCCGCCTCTGTACAATAGCCACCTCGTCTAGCACATATGCATGCCCCGCCCACAGAGGCCCCGCCCCCGAGGCCCATGTACACACCGCCACCCGTTTTCTGCTTTTATACTCTGACTTTGCCGCGCCTCCTTCCGCCTGTTTGGACCGCGGCCGTGGAAACGCTGCAACTGTTCCCAAGGACCAGAAAGACTGAGCTCCAAAGACTTCTGGACGGACTCCGCCATTTCCCCCGACCCCGCCCACTTTTTGCCCCGCCCCCTGACGGACGTGCGTGTGCAGTAGACGCGCAGTATAAATACCTGTTTTTGGACGTGTTGGTGTTAGCGTAGATGTTTGTAAGAAGCTAAGGACAGCCAGGGGAGTTCCGACGCCCCTTGTGAGCAATAAACACCAAGGAGTGTTCTGGCCCCGCCCACCCAGAGCCCCGGTAGCGCTAGGCTAGCTGCACGCCAACCACATCTGAGCACGAATGTACCAATCAGCTCAACGGGGAACAATCCAAGCGAAGGACGGGATTCCGCCCGTCTTAACTCTCTTTTTTTTTTACTTCACGGGCTCGGCGTGACACCAAAGCTTCGCTAACGCGCTGAAGCGTTCCCCGTTAGCTTCCCGGGAGGACTCCTGCCGCCGCACACGGGCGCTAACCCTGCACAGCCGCCACAGTGGAAGAACCAGACGCAACGCAATTTTTTGTACGTTAGCCAGAGCGCTACGGAGCGACCAAAGCGGCTGGTTGCCGTGGTTGCGCTAGCAGTAGCGCAGTGATTTATAGCCTGTAAGTACTTGTGGTTGAACAGAAAGTGCTCCTATACCTATCAGCTGTATACATATATATTTACTTTCTACTGCACGTTTACGGGAACTTCACTACTGCGAAGGAAGAAGAAAAAACTGTAAAGGAAACTGTAAAAGCCCCGCCCACCACCCTCTTGCTCGCTTCACCTCCACCTGACTCTCGTAGTCTTAACTTAGTACGTCCACAACGCGCCGCCTTCGGTTCTTTTCAGATTTATACGCTCGTCTCATTGTCGTCACCCGGTGCGTTCTAGCTAGCGCTAGCCGCAGGGAGCTCCGGCGGCGCGCTAGCGCTCACCTGTGGCTCGTGTTTCCCTCTCCTTCCTGTTTTTGTGTCTCTGGCTTTGAAAAAATGTTAGAAAAAACCTAAAAAAAACCACTCGAGTGAATGCAAAACATGCAACTGTGCCTTTTTCTACCGACGGGGGAGGAAAGGCGGCTCCTGGCTGGCCGCCGTAGGCCCCGCCCCCACGATGTAACGATGTAATATTACCCATTAGCGTCTGTCCTGAGGATGTCGATGTAGAAACCGAGGAACCAAGTTATCATCGTTTAATGAGTCACTATGCACGCAGCTTAGCTGAACATGCTAACGTGTATCCGACGCAAGTCCACTTCTATTTATGGGATCTTTGACATCTTTAGGTTGTTGCTTTTGTACAGGTTGGGTGTAAATACGTTGCTTGTCCTTTTTGTCTCTGCAGAAATTAAAATATAACAATGGTTAAACTGGTTTTTGCCTCCTGGTTTGGGTCTTCTTGCTATCCTGCTAGCAGAAGTGACAGGACATGTTTGCTAACACGGTACAGGCGGAGCACGGCTAGCGTGACGCTGCAATCACGACAAACGAGCCAAAAAGGAGGAAGTTGACAGAGAAAGGCAAACTGAAGCTACGCAACTTCCATTTTCTGCCAACGGAAGGATTAGCCTTGAATGGTGTCGTGATGCTAACGCTCTGCTAATGCTCGTCGTTAGCCTCCTTTTTTTCTCCTGAAAAATAAACGAAACTGCAAATGTACCTGAATCAGAGCTACATTTCCTAGCTAACGCTGGATGAAACGGGTGGAAAACGAGTGAAAAACGAGGGGAAAGAAGCAACCTCCATGCTGTAGTTCATGACTCTTATCCTCTTTTTTCTCCATTGCCTTTGATGCTCGGCAGAATTGATTTTTCTCTTTGAGAGCGCAAACGTTGGAAACTCTGCTCGATAGCGACGATTTTAGCCCTTAAATAAATTCTGTCGGTGTTAATCTGGAAGGAAAAGAGGAATAAGTGGAAAAAGAGCCTTCCTGCCCTCCCCTCGGCACTGGTGCCTTACCTCCTCTGTCGGGGTTGCACAAAAGAGACGCCGCTAACAGGATTAGCAGCGTTAGCGTCAGGTTTCCCCGATTCCCTGCGATGGATGCTGACAGAGTTTTTCAATTGGGAAAAAAAAGGAAAAAGGAAGCGAGGGAGCAAGTTAAACGTGCACAAATGTAAACATGCTCGATTTGCAGAAGCAATTTGACCGACATCCATCCAGGCGTTAGCGTTAGCGAGCCGGATGGAGATTAATGTGAGCCGCTTCTGCTGGAGCTGATGAATGGTGGGGAGAAGAACTGAAGAATAGGTCACACACACACACACACACACACACACACACACACACACACACACACACACCCCTCTAACTTCTACATGCATCAATCTTTTGCTAATCGCTAATCTACAATTTGGAGCCGATGTGATCCACATCAAAGCTCCTCGTGACTTTGGAGCTCCTCCCAGGCTAACGCGCTAACGGCCTGGAGTTTCCTTTCATCTCCCAGCTTCTTCGGCCATCTTTGCCTGACTCCAGACCTAGCAGTCGTCCAAACTTGCTAAATTCTTTAGCCACCTGCTTTTGCACCTGCATTGATCACTCATTAGCTTCTCAGCGCCGCCATAAACTGCTTTCATCTCTCGCCAGGGAGGTTAAGACAAAGTCAATTAGCCTCCAAACGAGCCCCGTTTGAATTAAATGCATTTTTAACGTGTCTGGCCCACAGATTGGTAAGGCAGCGCAAACCAAAGCGCTTCACTCTGCTGCATGCTAGCGTGCTGCTGCTAGCTCCTCAGACACGTTCGTGTTTGATGCTAAAGGTTGGAATTAGAGGACAAGGCGAGTCTTTAAAGTCTTGGAAAATAAATAGCAAAGCCACTTTTAACTCGGCGGCGCGGCTAAAGCTAACTAGTAAATCATATGCTGCAATTACGCGTCTTTAATTCCCTCCTCCCCTGTGGAGCTTTGATTGATGTGGGAATTTTGAAGGTTGCGCAGGTGCGTTCGGTTAGCACCGGCGAGGCCGCGCAGAAGAACGTCTTCAGCCGGAGACGATTCTGAAGATTCCGAAGATAAAAGACCATTTTAGAGGAACAATAAAATCAGGGTCAGGCTAGCTTTAGCATTTCCTGATGGCAACGGACAGCACCCTTTAGCTCTCCTGTGACGGCCTCGACAGAAATCCATTGGTATTTTTTTTCTTTGAACTTTGGTGAAACGGTGTCTCGTCAGTGTGCACGCCGCCGTCGTGCATGCCACCGTGCACAAACACGTGTCGGAACATAAACGTGCACGTTCGGTCCTGACGGTTCAGCCATTGATCCCTCGCTGAGCCCTTAAAGCCGCCGCTCATTTACATCCCATTAGCATTGCAGAGCCGCGCTAGCCGCGGCGGCCGTGAATAATTCAGCGGAGGTGTGTTTACATCATCGCGGGGGGGGGGGGGCGGGGCCTTCCAGCACTAATTAGCTCATTTCAGCCCCTGCAAAGATCAATAGACTTGGCTAATCCTGTTCATCAGGAGAAGTTGGAGGCTAATTCTCCGACAGTAGCCTTTAGCATCAAAGCTAACCAACATAACAGCCCTGTGATGTATACAATATCTTTCTGCATGCGCTGGCATCTTTGATCTTTGATGCTACGGTTCACTGCACACATTTTCCCCGTGTTAGCCTACGTATGCGGCCAAAAAAGTGTGTTTTATAGAAACATTTGCGCTAAAACTGCTGTGAGACAAGGTGGCCCGCAGGAGGATGTTAGCATGCAGCGATGGTCGTGCCACCGGGTTTGTGATTGATGTTTTGGGGTTAGCGGTGAGGATTCGCCTCCTACGTTGGCTTCCGCCATTTTTCATGTGCAAACAAGGTATCAGACACTTAGTCCCATGTGAGCTAGCACGATGGGGGAGAAGCGCGCTGACATTGAAGCTAGGCTAATTCACCGGGAAGTGTAGTCAGGAAGTTTAGCCAAATCGCCATAGTGAGACAGTTGCGGCTAGCCTGCTAGCCTCCAGGTCACGACAGCCGGCTGATAATTAGCGTGTTAAAACAGCAACAGTACCTGTGTGCGCGCAGCAATGCTACGCAGGCGCGAGCAAAGAGCCGCGTGGCTAAGGGGAACCCCAGGGAGAAGCCTGTCTTGACACAACAAAACAGATGTTTGTGTGCGCGGCGCCGCCGTTATGCTAGCCTCCTCTTATTAATCACGCGGCGCTGCTACTCACACTAATTTCTTTCTTGAACTATTTTGATGCAACGTCTCCGACGGTGATAAATGACGCAATGGAAGCGCCTGGAGGCTCAGAATTTATGCTAACAGATTTCACCATGACGTTGGACAGGCTGCCAGACGCCCGCTGCTGCCAGCGTGCCCTTTAGCAAGACCTTCAGAGCGCGGCTTTGGCACCGCCGTCACCCGACAGAAAGAATAACGAACCGGCTGAAGCAGTTTGGGATAAATAAGCGTGAGCCGAAGTGCTTTTCCGATGATTCCGGGGGACAGATGGCGAGGACGCGGTACGCGCGATTAGCTTGAGTGAGGGACGGCGCCCGTTAGCGGCAAAGTGCTGCGGTGGCACCGGGAGAAAGCCAAGGGTGATGGTTAATTCATGGGTCCATTTTGCAACTCGGAAAATCATCGGGTGCCTCTGATGTGGAGGGTGACAGCTGCGAGCAGGCAGCGCAGCGACGCGCTAGCGCTAACGGGGAGCAGCGGACGGCCTAGCAAAACTGACTCGGATGCATTTTAAAATGTTAAACCTGCGGAGAGACGACGGCGGAAGAGCCGGGACATCAGGGATTTATGCTCTTTTACCCAAAATTAGCATCATCGCTACATTTAAATGTGTTTGCTAGAATAGTTTTTGGGCTTTAGCTTGACACTTTTGCATGAGTTAGCCTGTAAATGCTGCTACAACAAGCTAGCGTTGAGGAGTTTGGCAGGCAGAGCGCTGCTGGGGCACGGCTAGCCTGTTGCTAGCTTAGGCGCTAGCAGAGCAGCCTGGCAGTGATGAATGGTGCATGTTGCCGTGCACGTCCTCCTCATATAACCTGGGCATTAATTACAACTATTGGAATCACACCCTCATCAATACCTGTCTGGGTGTGTGTGTGTGTGTGTGTGTGTGTGTGAGTGTGTGTGAGTGTGTGTGTGACCCATTTACAAGAATGTGATCTTTAAGTAGAGCTGTTTGGGCGACAGGCTTCCTCTCTCTCCGACATTAGCGAGGTGCTAACAGCATGTCTGTTGGTTGCGCTTACACATGCTAACGTTAGCTGTTAGGCTTCAAGGCCCAACCCTGACCCTGACCAGCTGCAGTTTTCCTCTTATGTCCACAGATGTGGACACAAACGAGCCGGTTTGGTTCCGACGGCGTTCCCGACTGCCGCTTTAGCTAATTGACGCCTCTGAAGTCGTCCTTGATTAGCCTTTGTGGAAATGGAGCTTCCCCGGTGGCTAATCAACCCGGAGCACCACCCGCACGACTCGGATCCCGCTCCGGAGTGGATTCCGAGGTTGCCGCTTCCCTCCACCCTCCTAGCCGCCCCGCAGCTACGTCATCCTCCAAATTTGGACGCTGTAGCGGTGAAAAAGGCTACACCGGCGCAGACGAGCAGCTTTCATCTCCTGGTAAACAGAACATCCCTCCGCTGGGCAAAATCTCCCCCAACATCTGGCCCCGCTGTAGCCCCGCCCACTCTGCCCGGGCAGCAGAAGCTAATTAGCTGCAGAGAGCAGATGAGGGCAGAGACGAGGACCCCAGATTGACTCCCAATCGGATTTTCCCGGCCTGGACAGACGACCCTCAACCTCCCCAGTCTGCTCACGTCTGGATAAAACTTTAGCTAGCTCGTGGCTAGCTCTAAGGGGCTAACTGCTCCTGACATGGGGGTGGGGGCCCCAGAGGCACGGGAGGAAGTGACCCTGGGGAAGCTAGCATGTCAACCGCTAGTTAGCCGCCCAGTTTGGGCCGTTTTGTTTCCGAGCGCCAACAGCTGCGGCTTTCTGGAGCGCAAGAAATGCGCTGAATCTTTGATGCGCCGGCCGTTCAAAGGCAGGCGGCGTGAATAACGGAGGCGACGGCAGGAAATCCGCCGTCCTCTTAGCACCGCCCCGATTGAGGTGCAGGTGCTAGGCTAATACTAGCTCAGAGCCACATACTACTCCCACTGAATTAGCTCATGCTAATGCTAGCAGCCGCTGCTGAACGCTGCTTGATTCTCATTTCTGCTAGCTTTATTCTTTTAGCTGCGGAGGGGAGGGGGGGCAGGTTCACACAGCAGATTGCCTGGCTGTAACGCGGCACCTCCTCCACTCGCTAGGTGAAGTAGCGCCCCCGCCAGGAGCGGCAGGAGCGTCGGCGGCCCCACGCTGCGTCCCGGCTGTCCCCCCGCTCCGTCCTCCAGTTCCCTGGGGTTTTTCCTCTCCAGCTGGTGTTTCCGGAGCGTTCCGGGTCGGGGGGGTCGGAGCGCTGGAGCCTCTCCACGTCCATTTGTCCGGCGGGGTGCCGCCGAGGGCGCTCTTCACTCCCAACCACATAATTGAAGCTCCAACACCGACACAGGTGACTCACAGGTCACCTGTGGAGCCTCAGCTGGGCGACATCAGCTAGCTAACCTGCTCCACTCGGACAACTGCCTCCGCTAGCTAGCAGCGCGGCGACCGGAACATCGCCCAGGTCCCTCCCACACAGGTCAACAACCAGGTTAGCTTCAGCTAACACTAGCTTAGACCAAATAAAGCTGCGGGAAGCGCCGCAGGAAGGAGCCGGTCCTTCCAACGGAAACGGACGGTTTCATCTGGGATTAGCCAACATGCAAATGTGGTGCTAATGAACTTAAAGTATTCTCTTTGTGAGGACTGATATACGTGCGCGGCTCCTCTGCCGCCATTTACATTTTCCTCAAGTCAAGTCGCGCTTCTCCAGTCAAATTAGCGCTTTTCCAGCCCAATTACGCCGAACAAGTGGCCCATTATCCAGCCGCTAACATCACACGCCGATGTTTGCCCCCTTCATTTCCTCAAGAGCGCTCCACGCTGAGGGGCCCCCGGGGGGCCGAGGACCCGGGGATGTGTGTGGGGAGGGACGCTAGTTCTAGTGGCAACTCGAGCCGACACCATCCACAAGCACGAGTTAGCTTAGCAACAGTCCAGCTCCTCACGTCAAACCGACAGAGATGCTAATGAGATCAGGACACACTGCTAGCATAAGAAGTGCTCAGGCTAACATAAGAGTGGCTTTAGGTAGCAGAAACAGGGCAGCAATTATGCTAGTTTTTCTTGTGCAATTAATGCCAATATCAGCACATTTAAGGAGCCTCCTGTCGGTTAGCATAGCGTTAGCATGTGTTTGCTTCTAGGGACGATGCCCAGTCTGCATGTTGACTCTGGAGTCGGCTCAATATTCACGCCGTCAGATCGGCATTTGAAGTGATCTGACTTCCTGTCACAGCTTAAAAAGCTCCTTATTTACCGACACCGCTAGCGCGATTCCGCTAACACACCAGGTTTAAACACACCACATTTAAATTAGCAGCCAAAGATTCTGCCACACAGCTCCAAAGGGGAGGACATGCTAACGCTGTAGCGCAGCGTCATGGGAAGCTAATTTCAATCATTTGGACGGGAGTTGGGAAACTTCTAGGACCGTTGTTTAGCCGTTAGCGCAGACCTGAGACGCAAATCTGAGGCTCGTTTGTGATTCGCAGATAAATAATTGGGCGTCAAAACAGGCTTTAATTAAAGGTTTCTGGGGATTAGCATTGGCGCCACCGCGATGAAGCAGAAATCCACGTCTGCGCCACGGACGGCACGGACCAGCTAATGAGATGGCGCCGCGGCTGAGCTGCAACGTGCGTGTCAGAGTGCATGTGTGCGGGCGGCTAGTATTAGCTTCCCGAGACTGTCCCACATAATGCTCCACATCCGTGCCTATGCTAGCTGGATGCTGGGTGCTAGCTTGCGCATGGACGCATGAATGTCAGAATAATCAAAGGCAGACTGACAGAATTAGTCTACTCTACCGAGAGCCCGGCTATGCTAAGCTAACTGCATCAGCAGGCAAAAGCTGCCAAAACAAACGTGTGGCGGCTAAAGGAGGCCGTAATCATCAGCCTCCCGGTTCTGGTCCTAATCAACTTCCCGTTAGCGAGTCAAACGGCGCTATCGGTGGAGGGCGGCACCAGGCGCAGCCCGATTAGCTTGACGTTAATGAGAGCGCGCTGGTTTGTGATGAATCCCCCAAACGTGCTGAACTTTAGCCGACCTCTCGCCTCGTTTGGAAGTGGAAGCTAACGCTCCTGGATTTCAATAAATATCCAAAGCAAAGGCATCAGAACAGGCCGATTCAAGGCTACGCTAGCTGAACGCTGCTAGCCTTGAGTAGCACCCTACTGAGAGACTGTAATTCAATATTTCTGCGTGCTAAACGTCTACGAGCAGCGTTCAAGCATCAGCTGTTAGAAAAAAGAAGCTAGCATCGGCGTAAACGAGTGCTGTATTAACATTTTAGCTCAATAATGATGTTGGAAATGGATTGTAGCATCGCGGGGATGCTACAGCTAATACTCGAAATTAGGCGGCACGCAGGCGACAACACCAGATCTCCGCTCTCACGCGTCATGACGCAGCAGCGTTGTTAGCTTGTCCGATGATTAAACACAGGGTTTTAAATGTCAGAAGTCGGCGGCTACTTTCCACATTCCCACTGAAAATGTCAGCGGCTTGCAGCAAACAAGCAGATGCATTTAAAAAAAGGTCCGTTAGCAAAGAGGATCCACCGCCAGCGCAGCCGTAGGAAAGCTAACAACATCTGGACAAGCAAAGAGTCCCCACAGATGCTAATGGCGGCTAGCACAGACACCCAGTAACCTGCGTTCCTGCATCCGGTCCAGGTCCCCGCCCCAGGAGGACATGGCAAAGCAGGTTAGCTTAGCTGTCAGGCTGCCACTGGCCCTGACAAGTTGCTTCAGTCTGCTGCTAGCTAGCTCGTCTGAGCGTCGATGCCTCACGCTTGGATGCAAATTTGTATGTTTTCTGCTCACAATCGGGAAAATGTGGATGGCTTCACGGTGCCAGGTTGACAGGCTAATTAAACAGCGCACATTTGCTGCAGATTAGCATAATTAGCATCAGTGAAGCCAATGTGCAATTGCAGTGTGTGCTCATGTGCATTTTCCTGTGTTTACGTCTTTTTTTGTCACATGTTTGACACATTTATCCATTCACGTTGTGTCGGCAGCACACATGAAACCACCCCACTAGCTAGCTTTTCTTTGGCTAACACCCAGTTAACAATCAGCTGCTTTTTGCTCTGAATTAGCAAGTAAACAAACTGACAGAAGTAAATTCTGTTTCAACCAAAAGTGGAGCCGTTACCTTTGGACCGCTAACGCTAACAACGGCCTGCATCTCACTTTACTACAGCTAGCCGGCTAATTTCCCAAGGCTAAGCTGGCAATGTATCCCTGATCTCACCAAACGGAATCAAAAGGTGTAAAAGCTTTGAAGTAAAAACAAACGCGTTAGCATTGAGAGATAACCTTGACCAGATGGGTCTCCTGTAGCCGTTAGCAAGAAAAAGCAACAAAGTTGCTTTGTATTCAAACAGCAAAAGTAAATTAGCATCTGTTGAGGAGGTGAAATATTTAGAAAGTTGGAATTAGGAGGAAAAGTTTTAAAGTTTTTATGTTAAATGTTGGCTAAGTCTGCTAATTAACCTGCCTAATCAATTAGCATAAAACATTGGCAAACGGTGTCATTTTGGGTTTATTGTTGGTCTGGTCAGCCTAATTCAGAGGTCGTAGGGTCACCAGGAGACGGTTCGGCTAGCTGCGGCGCTGTGGATGCTAGCAGGAAGCAGTGGTGGCAGATGGATGGGTCTTTAATTATCAGGGCGGCTCCGTTTGGGTTGTGGCGGCGCCAGATTCCATCTATTAGCGCTGGGTTTCACCAGCTGCGTCCGGCTGGGTTCTTTTGGTGGATGGGGAAGTGGGCGGAGCCTCGTTCGCGAGGTTAATCTCTGTTTGCCTTGAAAAACGAGCAGTTTGACACCCATCAGCTCAACGCTAGCGCAACGTTAGCTTCCTTCTCTGGCCCAACCGCCGTCTGTCAGCGAGCCTCCTCTTCTTCCTCTTCCTCCTCCTCGCCAGAAAAGGGCAATCATCCCATCAGCCTGCGCTTTTTCAGCTGTGGAGAGGCCCCGCTAACACCGCTAACGCTGCTGACAGGCCCGGGGGATGAACAAAGGGTTGAGAAACAAAGCTCTGCCTCCAGTCGGCTGTCATCCTCCGGTGTTAGCTTAGCGTAGCTCCTCTGGGTTTCATCATCTGGTAACCGTCCTCCATGCCGGGGAGGCTCTGGTGCGGAGCGCCGTTGGGTGCTGGAGCGAGCTAATGGCGTTAGCCACGGATGGACGCCAGCCTTCCACCTGTGAGCTGGCAGCTGCGGCCAAGACGGTTAGCGACCAGCTAGTCACCTTCAACACAGCTCTTTTACTGGGAGGAGGCTGGCTAACCTGCGAGCGTTAGCAGCACGCCGGGACGAGCGTCGCTACGTGATTGTTCAGGCGCGTTTAGCTTCCACTGGCTGTGACCAACATTTTCATATTTTTCACTATCATGGATAAATTAGCTTTGATATTTAGCATGCTCACTCAGCTCTTGATAGCATGTTAGCAGCCTCCTGACACAGACCGCTTTCCTCCCTACGTGATTAGCACGCTGGCCTTCCAAAACCGCTCCAAATACATCAAAGACAGTAATTGATGCCCATGGAGGCTGCAGCGCCATTAGCATATCTAGATAGCGTCAGAGCGCTAAAACCCGGTTCATTCATCTACAGGATGGACCAGCTGATCGGACAGTCAACCAAGAAGCGGCATTGAACAGCCTGGTTTAGCTCGTGGTAGCGCTCAGGAAGGGAGCAAGCTAAGTGCTAACGCACAGCAGGTGGTTCTAGTTAGCTTTGTTATCTTGTTTGGAGGAACTACCCTCTGACGCAGCGCTAGCTCGGCCAGTTTCCGCTGGTGTGTCCGCACAGTTCCTTTTAAGCTAACAATGTAGCGCCTCCAGGAGGCTCCCCCTGGCAAGCTAACACACTAATGATGCTTTAGTGTTTCAAAGACACTCCGGTGTGAGCACCGCGGCTAATTTAATGCTGTGTGTGTGTGTGTGTGTTTCACCATCCTTCCCGGACATTCCTCCAGGTAGTTTTTCATACAAATCCAATCCGGAAAAGCGCGCCGGCGTTCCGAGGAGCCGCACGCGGCTCGGCTAAGAAGGTCCAGATGGTCGACTCTGCCTTGGCAACAAGTTAGCAACACAACTGTTGCCGGAGTCGTTACAGGCTGGGATTATTTAATATTTCATCTCGTGTTTACCAACTGGGTCCGGCTCCGACTCCGGCAGCATATGCCGCTAACCCGCTGCCAAAATAATTAGCCCACGTTTTTGTTTTTTACCTCGACAAAAGTTGAGTCTGTAACTTTCAGTCGAGGTCAAGAACAATTAAACCGCTAAAAGGCAACAGTCGGACATTTTAATTGGTTTAAAAGTAGCAGGTTAGCCTTGAACGCTAACTCTAGTTTTGGAGTCGCTGGCGTAGCCCCTCAAACTGACGCTGCGCCGCCTGGAAGCTCGTCTAGGAGCAAAGGAACGTTCACGCTAACCCCTTTTGGATGCTAACAGAGTTAGCATCCAAATTGCTAAATGGCTGCTCATAAACTCAGAAGAACTGACTAAGAACAGGAGGCTAAAGCCAAACACCCACCGTTAGCACGCTACACAGAACTCTCCCCATATGCTCCACCTGGGCGTGGTCAGCAGGTAATGACTCCTCCCCCAGTTCCCACATCAATGTAGCACCAAGGATTAGCATTAGCCTCAAAACAGGAACTAGAGCATCAAGCAGCTAACCGTCACCAGCAGCATCCTTTAGAAGCGCCATCCTGACCCCTGACCTCCGCATTTCTACCCAATCACTGAGACTCTCGTCCCCACGGCAACGGCAGGAGGGGCGGGGCCAGGTAGAAAAGGACAGGTGTCTCAAGGAACCGCAGAGAGGTGGGAGGTCCATCTGGAGCTGCCGGTCGCCCTTGAGAGGTCCGCGCACACACACGCACGCACGCACGCACACACACGCACACACACACACACACCAGAGAAGAGGCAGCAGCAGCAGTGTGTCAGGCGCTAACAGGAGCGGCAGCTGGCACCTGAGGTGTGGGCGGTCCCGCCTCCTCCTCCGGGCTCAGATTAGCATAGCGCCGGTTCTGCTGCCTCAGCTCCTCGCCGGCGCGCGTCTGGCGCTACGGGCTAACGCGGCGAGTGAGCGGCGTCCACTCAGCACTTTGCCCTGTCACCCCCCCGCCAGCGCTGGCGTCCTTGAGGAAACGGCATGCTAACGTGCAACAGTTAGCGCTTCGCTCCGAAAGGCAACATCACAGCAGACGAACGTTGAGCATTAGCGGTCCCCCAAGCTAACTGCACTAAGGCTGCCAAGCTGCTAACGCTAGCAGAGATGTTGGCTTTTGAAGGGTTCCTGGCGGGGGTGAGTCGGCAGGGGGCCAAACTAATGAGGACACCGGTTCCTACGGCGACAAGCCCTTGCGTTTGACTTTGGCGGCGCTAGCTATGCTAAAGTAGCGGTGCTGTGGTCCTCAGATGATCCCTCAGAGCGTGAGGGGGTGGGGCCAGGACAGGAGGTCTGGAGGTCACTGGGGTCTGGACTGGGTTAACTGGTCAGGAAGGAGACAGCAGCTCTTTAGCGCCTGCTCGGCTCCGCTAGCACAGATGCTAGCGGGACCAGGAAATCGTCCTATTTGTCCCATAAATGTCAACTTCAGAGATAAAAGGGAATATTTGGAGTCCGGCTGGGCCGCTTTCATCTGTCAACCTGGGCTGTGACGGCGCACATCTGCGCAAGCTAATAGCAATCTGACTTGCAAACTGGCCTGTGGGTCCGTGATAGAGAGGATAGCGGCCTGAACCCAGCTAGCCGGGCATCTTTAGCCTCTGTCAAAGGGCGTTAGCACACCCTCCCGTCTCTAGCTATCCCTAGAGGTCGTTGCCGTGTCGACACCTCGTTAGTTGCCGTCGTCACTTCAGCTCATCTTACTGTCAATAACTGTGACGCTAGGCGTTAGCATTTAAAGGAGTCCGTCATTTTCTCCCACCAACTTTCCACACGGGTAATTAGCGTCGATCAGAGCGCACGGGAACGGCGAGGTGGGCGGAGCTGCTGTGACAAGCGCCATCATGCAGGCAGATCCGAAAAGACGCCATGAGCTAGCATAATCAGATGGTCAACCGAGGCTTTTAGCGGCTGCGATGCGGCTTCTGCGACCGGCTGAAATGCTAATGCTGCTGCTAAAACCTCCGTTTGTGGGCTTTGATGAGAGTAACAACCACGTGGGCAGAACGGCTGGTCGAGCTAGCGTGACAGACGCTGCAGAGCACGCCGTATATTTGAGCTTTAATCATGCAAAGCTCCGGCTCTAACGACCAAAACAAAATGCTGCATCAAGGAGAACGATAACGACGCTCATGATTAAGGAAGCCGGGCGCCGCTAAAGTGTGAACGAGCTCCACGGCGACGGAAACCACGTTTACTGTCCATATGGTCGCCTGTTGAACCCCATAACTCAGAGCCGAGCACGCTGGCACGCGGCAGGAATGCTAAACGAGCTAGCAAAGACCTAAGCAGAGAGAAATCAGAAACCACCTGACTTTGACCACGGATGGATGAGACGGACGCGAACGTCCATGGGTTGGTTTCAGACAACCTCACCCAAATAAAAGGGGCCAAAAGTCATGCTAGCATTGGCCACCTGCTACTGTACATTACTTAATGGTATTTAAAAGCAAATCATCAAAAAAAGCTGCACGTGGACTAAAAACAGATGCTATGCTAACAGTTTAGGCCAGGATAACTTGAACCATGAACTAATTTGACTGTTCAGGAAGTGGACCAAAAAAGCTCCTGTTGGGGATCTGAAGAGGAAGTTAGCAGTAGCTAGCAGCAGCAGATGGCCACCGCCCCCGGTCCATGTGACCAATTATCGGGTTTTCACTCCGAGTTGGTAGCGGGAGCAAAACACCAGATCTAAGCTACACTTACTGACCCCGGCGAGGCTGTTAGCATAGCAGCAGGAGCAGGCCCCGCCCACCAACAATCACCAGAACGCTCAGGAACGCAGACCACGGGGGCAGGGCTCAGGGCTGATGCATCCAGGCCCCATGAAACACTCACGAGGCGGCTAATCAGCAACGTCTTTGTCCTCCAACTGACCAGAAGCAGCTAACGCGGCTAACAAGCGCCAAGGACAACCGAGGAACAGATTTACCGAACAGGCGACGGTCCGCCTCCCGGCGGGGCGTCCGACCCGCGAGTTAGCGCCACACCTGTCCTTAGCATCTGTGCGCGACCGAGTCCAACCGTCCGCTAGCCCAAACGAAGGCTCCAGAGTGGCTACGCCGGCGTCGGAGCCAAGCTAGCTCCTGCGGCGAGGGTCTCTCCGGCGCTGCCCCGCGCCACCTGCCTCTGCCATGGTTCCGGCGAGCGAGGGGGCGCGATGGCGCTAGCGTGGCGTCCCGTCCATCTGCTGCGCCTCAGCGGAGCGCCGCGCGGCGCCACCGCCAGTCCCGCAGCTCGCTCTGGCTTTGGTGCTGGTCGCTGGTGGCTAATCTGAGCCCAACAAAGACGCGAGTTAATCGAAGGCCTTTCATTAATCGTGTTCAATTTCAGGTGGTCTCCGGGGAGACGAGCGCTACCGACTCGCCGTTTTGTCTCATTAGCTTTCCGCAGCGCGTCGGCACCGCGCCGCCCTTGATTTTTATTTATTTAACTGGATACCCTCGGCGGCGGAGGTAATGTGGAGATGAGAGTGCACGCTCCAGCGAGCGGATTTGCAAAGAGAGACCTGTCAATTTTGATTAGCAGCGCTGCGGCGGCACCAACGGAGGAGAAAACTCTGGGGACTCTGCTTCCCAACAACTCCACCGCCATTCTTCCACACTCCTCTGACATTTCTTCCTGCGTTTAGGTGCACGTGCGCCTAAACGCCCCACCTGAAGCCAGAGTCGGGTCAGATGGTGTGTTTGGTGATCACCGTGGCGACCAGGAGGAGCCAGATAACGAGAAAAAAAGCCCTCAAGTCCCATTTCCTGCTTGTTCTGTTTCCATTCCGGCGTCTGAAAACCCAGAGGTTTTGGTTGGGCTATTTCGGGTCCGGAGGTGCGTGGGAACTAGCCTGCGTGCTAGCCGCTGTTCGCTAATGCCTGCCATTACCTGGTTGGCCTGATTCAGCCTCAGACAGCAGGAAAGAAGCTACTAAACCTCTCCTTTTTAACGGTTAGCTGCCGCCATCGCTAACAGAAGCTAATCATGTGTTTAGCATCTGCGCTATCAAACCAGCGGACATCGTCGGGCACGCCGCCGCGCGGCTGTGTGGAATAATTAATGGCCGACACGTGGCGGCGATGCAAGGCTCATTTTTCTTAAATGAAGCCCCGGGGGAGCGCGCCGTGACTGGCAGCTTGCGGCGCTAGCGCGTCTTCCTCGTCGCTAATGAACTGTGAGATGATGACGGTTGCCCAGTTGCAAAAGGAACCCCTTTTTTCTCTCCTCCTCCTCCTCCTCCTCGGGGACACTGCCGTGGGTGTCGGACGCAGTTTGGCAGAAATATCATCCTTCGCCATCAGTTTAGCTCGTAGATTTTAAACGCACGAGTCATTAGCTGGAAGAGACGCACTCGGAAATAAAGTTGGAGTCCAGCTTTTCCGCTCTTTTCCCTCAAGGACGACTAATGAAGGATGTTAGCGCTTTTGTAGGAGTTCTAAACAGGAACGCTGAGTGGGCTTCTGCTGCTAGCTGCTTCCAGTTTAATAGCTCCTGGGCTAATCCCTCTTAGCTAAAATCCCAGAGATTGTGATGAAGAGGAGAGGAGGAAAAAGGTGGGCAGGCTAACGTGGCTGCACGCTTCTGCTTCAATTCCATTTAGCCGTTATTGAACCCCCGGGGACGCAACCGCCGTCACAATAAAGTCCAGCGTTACCTCAAACTGGATTTAGCGGCCACACGATAGCCACTACCGCGCGCCAAACATTTCATTAGGACCGGCACAGCCGTGGGTTGAATCTGCGTTCACAGGCCGGGTTAGCGCCACTGAGATACGGCGTTTGGAGGAAAAAGACAACCACAACTACAACAAAGACGCTTCGAACAACGCTAATGGCCAGTTCCCCTCTGTTAGCACAAGTTAGCTCATCAGTGCAAGCGGAGCGACGCTTTTGTTAGCTTCTGCAAACCTTCGGATGGGCTTTTAGCCGGCGCTGACTGACGTGGAGGTCAGCTGGGGCGGCGCTCTGTCACCAAACGCTCCCGTGCCGACAGGAAGCATCTGCCACAGCGCCCTCGCCTCACCTGGCTACTGCCCTCACAGACACACAGGTAGCGCACCTGACGGCTAGCGTTAGCGGCAACAGCAGAACCCATAAGAGCTTGCGTGCGTTTAGCCGCCGTTGCGTCGCTCCATCTCTGCATTTCCTCTTATTGAATGTAAACAAACCCGTTAGCGGGGATTAGCTCCCCTGAATTAGACTCTGGTTCTTGTCCCAGTTGCTTCCTAAAAAGGGCCCCTTGTTCCGTCGAGTGGAATTACTCGCCAGCGCCGGCAATCTCCTCGGAAAAGAATTATGCAGCGCCGCCGCCGCCACCACCGCTGCCCCTCCCGCAGCCAGTTTTTAATCACTTTCAAAGCACGTAGCCTCTTATTGTTGCATATTTTGGCGTGCTGACGTGCAGAATTCTCCCTTTTTTTTTTTAATCAAAGTAATGGCGGCGTTGTTACGCCTTTAGTTAGCTAATATTCTCTCCAACCATCATTACCCAGAATTCCTACGGACGTTTCCCAGACACTCAGAACACCGACGCGGCGTGATGTGCGATTGCAGCTAAGGTTGCTAATTCCAACGGTGGGTCCGTTCCTTTTCTTCTTCGGAATAACAGAAACAGTTTTTCCTGCTTATGGCTCAGGTTAGCTGTTAGCTCTTTACCCTCCAGTGCTGTACCCGCTAGCATACCAGCTAGCTTGTAGCACAACTGCCTTTGACCCAGAGGCTGGTGTTTCCGCTCTGGGGGGATGTTTCAGGAAGGAAATGCATGCATGGAAGCTGCATTTCTAAGCGATTGTGCATTTTTCATCTGCGAGGCTGAGAGACGAGCTAACTGCTAAACTGGGATTTGCCTACAAACGGGCTAGCGCGCTGCCCCGGGGTTAAAAGGCCGCCAGCACCGTTACCCGGCGTGACGAGCCTCCTGAGCAGGTGCGCCTGCAGCCACAGCGCTCACACTCGCCAAAATCCCTCTCAGGTGCCCCCTCCCTCCCCTTCCTCCGCTTCCTCCCCCCGCTAACACGCGCTAACAGCCGCAGCGCGGTGGCAAGCAGGGGGTTTTTCCGACGGGCGGAGCCCGGGGAGATTCGCCTGCCCCGCTGGCAGCGCTTGAGAGTAGCGTGTAAACGACGCTAGCCAAGGCAATTAGCTTTGATTCCGACATGAGACAGAGCAAATATCAGACAGTCATCCAAGAGGAGCATCAAAAATTCCCACTGATTCCACCAGCGAGATCAGGAGTCTCCGCACATCCCTCCCTCCCCCGCTGCACCCCTGTTCTCTCCGTCCCCCCGGAGCGCTCCGCTTAAAAAACCTCCCATCACGCGTCTCCGAGCACCATCTGGCAGCCGGTGCGCGCCTAACAGCCGGCACGTCAACTCTTCCTGCCGCTCCGACGTCGCAGCGCCACGCTTGACCCTCGGCCCCGGAGGCCGGCCGAGGCCATCGGCCGCCGGATGGCGCTTTTGTTGGTGTTGATGGATGGACGACCGGAGGAGGAGGAGAAGAGCTGACGCACCTGGAACGCTGGAAGCATCCCGCCAGATTAACTGCAGGTTCCGGGCGCAGCCGGGAAGCCCCGTCCGGAAAAGCTGGAGCTTTTTGGGAACGAGAAGGGTTTGTGAAGCGGCACTTTCGGATGGAAGGATGGAGGGAATGGGGAATTAGGTTGGTGAATGGCCGCGTATTCCCCATGAGCTAGCCTCCAGGCGCTAGCCTCACTGCTAAAGGTGTCCCCCTCACATGCTTCTTATCATGTCTTATCACCTACCGTATCTTCCTGGTCCCCACAGCGGTAGCAAAACCTGTGTCTCGGCCGCGATCAAACTCCGCTTGGGCTCATTTCTGCCGTCTGGCTTTGTTTCCTGTGATCTGCCCTCTGCCCTGGGGGGCTGGACACCCCCTTACCCTCCTCCTCCTCCTCCTCCTCTTCCTCCTCTTCCTCAGCCATGAAGCTGCTGTGAGATCCTGCAGATATGAAGTGATTGAAGCTTCCGGCCGTCTGCTGGATTACCGCTGAGAAGCTGAAGGAGGGATTTATTAGCCCTCCAGAAGGACAGAGGCCCTGGCCCCCTCCCTCCCCCCACCTGACCCTTACACCTTCATCAGGAGCTGCTCCCACCTCTTCCTCTCCGACCTGAACCAGGAAGCTTCTCTTATTCCAGATAATGTAATAATTCCAGCATGTACCTGGCCCTGCTGCTGCTGCCTCTGCCCCTTTAACTGGTGGTTCCTCAGATGAAGTGGGACTTTTCTCAGGAACTAGTGTTTGATTTTGGCGCAGCGGCTAGCCGTACGCCGCGGCGGGCCTGGACCCTGGCAGCTGCCTGAGCTTCAAGTCCTTCCCACCATGAGTATTTCATCCCAAGCTACTCCGACTCTGCGCTAGCTCAGTATTAGCATATTCACTCCTGTTGTTCCGCCCCGATAAAAAACGGCTTCAAATCAAATCCGGAGCCTCCGATCTTAATAGCGCCAAGCCGCAAATATAGACTCAGAGGCTCCGCGATGGCGAGAGGAAACAGACTCCAACGCGCTTTTTTTCCAATCAGATAAAACTTCAAAACATTCCAAGGCGGCTCCGTCCTCCGGGAGACGTGGATCCGGAGCAGGAATCTGCGTCTCTGCGGGGGGAATGCGCCGCGGCTCACATACATAAAAAAGCTGAAACAAAACCAGCCACAATGCGGCACGCGCTAATGTCGCTGCTAATTAGCGGCCTCGTTAGCTATGAGAACATATTGATGTTGGATCTGCAGGAGGCGGAACCTTAATCTGGTGCTCGGACGCCCTCGAGCAAGGCACGTCAGAATCACACACACCGATGAGCAACTGGCTAAACTCTGATGCTGCTTCACACGTCTGTACACAAAGGAACCGCGCTGGTCAGACCCCACCACATGCTAACATGTCATTCAGACGCATTAAGATCATCAATTAGCCCAAAATACATATTTATTTATTTATTATTATCTTAAAATCCCAAAAAAGGATTGATATTGATTGAGTAGTCACAAATAAACGACTGAAAAAGTCCAACACACACTGTGTGTGTGTGTGTGCGTGTTGCTTTCAGCACCAGAGGTGCTTCAGCACCGCGGACAGCTCCAGTCAGCCGGCGGTGCAAAGCATGCTGGGACATGGAGTCCTTCACGGAACAGCTCACTTCCGGGCTAAAAGAGGGCGTCAATCACACACACACACCCGCCCTGCTGGCCTTTCATCACCACAGACGGCAAATAAAGCCTCTTTTTACACCTTTTTATGAGTTTTTTAGACGTCCAACGCAGCAAATGCGTCAGCATGCATCAGACTGTTGGAGGCGTCAGATTCCTCTGCTTCAGTTTCCGCGGTTGCTAAGTGCAGGAGCAGCTGATGCTAACGAAGCACCCGGCTGCTCAGGGGGCACATTAGCACCCGTGGCTCCTACCGGAGACCTGTTGGTGTAAACCGCGCTACCATGCTACTGTATTGCTAACGGGAGGGTGTGCGGGGCTCCGGTCTGGGAGGAACAATGTTCTCCTCGCTCGCTGTTGCCATTGCGACCTCCGTTTAATTGGCTTTCAAATAGATCAAACAGATCGGCGATATCGACTGCTCTCCCGCAACCGCAGCTGCGGCGACGCGTCCGCCTGAGGTCTGGCCAGGGCTGGAACCACCGTTAAATGAGCAGCTGCTCCTGCTAGTCCTAGCTTTAGCTGAAGGTAGCGACAGTGAATGCTGCTCTCTGAGGCCTAATTAAGACGGCGGTAGCGGCGTTTAATGTGGAAATCATCGGAGAAGGAGGCGGGATCGGCGCGGCGGCAGCGCTAATGTCTGCCTTTCTGCTCTGACAGGTGTCAAAGGGTTAAAGCCTAATTAAAGCTCATTCACTGGCGCCGGCGTTGACAGGTGATCAGAGAACATTGCTCGCAATCATCAGCCGGCTCCGACTTGTTTTCCCGTCTTGGAGCGTCTCGGAGCGTCTCATGGCGTCTGATTTGAGGTTAAATTGGCCTCTGGAACTGGGTGGTTCTGGGTCCAGCGGCGTCCCTGCGTTGCGCCGACATCTGGCCTCGTCACGCCAGCAGACGCTTCACGGGCCTCCGCCGCTGAAGAGGCGGCCGCGTGAAACGAGCTGGCCAGAGGATGCCGGCGCCTGCCGCCGGGCCATTAGGGACCCCATCGGCCACGACCGCACAGAACAATAAAGCATCTGCGCACGCTGAAGCGCACGTTTCTCAACCGCGCACGTGGCTAATGAACATATAGCCGGGTGAGTGCACCGCGGGGGCTGACGAGAGGCCTGAATTAGCTGAAATTATAGCTAATCTCTAAAAACTGTGCTGGCTTCACATATGAGGAAGTGGGGGGGCGGGGCCGTAGCAGGAGGAGGAGCCGTAGCGGGGGGTAATAAAAGTCCTGCTGGCAGCTTGGACGACCCTCCGAGCACCATCGGGACAACGGTAATAACACGCTGCTAAATGCCAAGCGGGAGAAAGTGCACATTAGCAGGCGGCCAGTGGCATGCTAATGGCAGTCATCAGAGCTAGCTTCCTCAGCTGGTCGACCCCAGAGGCACCGGTGGCGGAGGGAGAGGAAGGCACAGCCTGTGAGAACAGTAGCATAAAGCTACCATATCTGAACTACAGACATGGCTAGCAGCAAGCTAGCAACTGTGGATCCCGTTGCAAGGCTCTGGCGGTTTATCTGCGTTGATTAGCAGCGCGGCAAGGAGCCCCGAGCTAACGAGGGCTTATAAAACATTCAAACGTGCTGGAAAAGGGATGAAATATCCTTTCCTGTTATCGCTGATTTACCTGTAATTACGGCGCTAAACCCGCTGATATTAAAGCTCTCTGGGAATCAAAGCCCCCCAGGCTGGTTGCTATGCTAGCTGTCCTCTCAAGTGTGTGTAAAGCGTCTGTGTTTCAGAACAAAGGGGTGACGAGGGGGTCGATGTGCCGGCGGCCCAAGCCCCGCCCCCCTGCCCTCCTGCGTGGGCTGCTGCGCCGTGAGATTGAGTCTGGGGGCGTTTCTCACGCGCCGCCGCCTGCTTTCATCTCCAAACAGCGCCGCATAAACGCATAAGGCCAGGCGCTAGCGCCGCTACTCGGCGAGCACATCTGCACCTGGCGTCGTCATCGGCCCGCCCCCGCTCGCCCTGGAACCAGATCCATATTGGTTCCTCGCCGTCGTCCAATCAGACACTTGTCATGTTCAATCTCCGATGCCATTTGTCCCAATTGTCATCTCTCCATTTCCTGCTCATTTCACTCGTTTTTCCGAGGCTTCTCTGAAGCCACCCCAGACGCTAGCCCCTCCGTTAGCCCGAATGCTAACAGCCTCCTCTCGCCGGTCTGACAGACGACAGGTTCAGGAATGAAGAACGCAGCAGTTTGTTTGTGTTGGGTGGGGAGGGGGCGGGGCCCAAGGAGCCGACCTCTGACCTCTGGCCCGGCTCTGAAAGGGCGTGAACTGCGATTAGAGGCCTCTGGTCGACATGCGTCTCTGGGGGCGTGGCCAGGAGGACTTCAGGGAGGTGGTCTGCTAACAAATAAAAGCCGACAGCTCCTGCTAGCCTTGCTATCTGCAGCTAGAGGCTAGAGGAGAAGCAGCAGCCGGACGGGATCAACTCGGCCACGGGTGGGAAAAGATCCTCCCAACGCTCCTGATCCCAGGCGGAGCAGAAACTTTAGGCTAAGCGGCGTCTGATGCAGCGCTAGCAGCTTCTTCCAGGAGGAGGAAGCAGATCCTCCTCCACCACCAACTTCTCTGAACGGATCCAAATTGATTCCCGGGTTTCCGTCGGTGTTGCTATTCAAAGGGAGACGTTCTGGACTGCGACCTATGCCGGCGTTAGCTTCCGCATCCTTTCATCTATTAGCCCAGACTCCCAGGAGGCCCCAAACAGCCCAGCAGGCTTTCATGTCCAGCCAGCCAGGGCCCCGCCGGAGGCGTCCAACACGCTGCTCCTGCTCCCGCCCCGGCGCCAGTCAAGAAAACATGCATGTGACTCAATGTGCAGCTCGGTGGTTAAGGTGAAGCCATGCTAACGCTAAGTTTTTAGGTCTTTCTTTTAACGGCAACCTAAACGTCCCGTCGAGTCCTAAAAGCCTCTTCGTGCAGCAGGAACTATTAGCCAATGAAAAGAGACGCAGTTGCCCCTGGCGATCATTCCCTAAGCAGCAGGAGTGTTTGGGGAACGGTTGAGATGCGCCCCTCAGCATCGCTCTGTCGCCTCCTCAAACATTTTGGGGGCAGAATTCAATAGTGCTGAGCTGAAGTGTCAAAGCGGATGAGCGTCAGGGCCGGTAAGGAAACGGGCAGCGGCGCTGACGCAACCCACCGCCGCCAAACCGCATCAGCGTTAGCCCAGAGATCGGCGTCTGAGACGGGGAACCTGGCCTCATCCTCGCGGCGTCGGCCTCTTTAGCGCCTCGGCTTGTTTGGAAACCGACCCTGGCAGCTGGTGGAGGGTTTTTACAGCCACACGCGCTAGCATGAACCTGCTAACTCTACTCAGTAGAGTAAGTCCTGCTGATGCCGCAGCAGCAGATCATGCAGCATGCAGCTAAAATGACAGGAAGGGGCAATATGCTAATCATTTAGCCTTCCTGGTTTGTGTTAGCGGCTTCAAAGTGAGATGACGGTAGGCTAGCTTTGGTCTCCTCATTTAGCGGCTGCTGTCCAGGCAGCAGAGACAGTCAGAGGGACATTTACTAGCTGGATGGACATTCCTGCTGTCTCCTGGACTCATTAGCAGAAAATAACTGTTAACGCTACATTTCTTTGGCTAGAAACGCTGGATCGATTCATCGTGGGCAGAGCAGCTAACTGCTAGCTAGTTTGAAGACTTCGGCACTTGAGCAGTTCTTTATTTCATCCTCCCGTAAGCTAATCTGGAGGCTGAAACGGGCGGGAAAACAACCGAAACAAAAATAGGAGGTGGTGCCAGGAGAGGAAGAAAAGGAAGAGGAGGAAGAGGAGGAGGAGCGCCGCCGCAGGGCGGCGCTAATGAGGAGAGCACAAGTGTTCGTTTGGCCGCTCCGCTGACGTCCGTCTGGGCGCCAGAGCCAAGGAATCACCCACCGCGGAGGCTCCTCTTGGCCAGCGAGCCGACCCACTTGACGCCTCGGACGTCCACCCCACCCCCCCGAGAAGGAATGCGGTGACACTCTTGACCCACTTTGCGCCTGATTCCAGCCTCCTTTCGTCTAATTACACGCAGACAGATTGGTCTTTAATTGTCGTTCTTCTGGAGGCCTGAAGGAGCCGCCATCGCAAAGTCGGCCGGCGGAGGAGACGCTTCCCAGTGCAGGAGGGCTTTCATCCCACCTTCATCCCAAAAATCACGCCAACATGTTACTGGCCACACGTTAGCCACTAGACTTAGCCGAAGCAAACTGGTTTTTGCAGCGGTGGCTAGCTTGAACGCGGTGCTGCCAGGAACTTTCCAGGTGGAATCAGAGGCAATTGTCTGCAGTGGCTCCGGCTCACGGATCCGGCTGCGGTTCCAGCTCAGAATAGCTCAGCCGGCAGCTCCGGCAGCTGTGCCACAGCTGGACGCGCACACCAGACGCGCCTGATCGCATTCAGCTCCAACTATCCAGACACTCGACTGCGCACCACAACCGCCGCCGCCCTCCCGAGGTCACTCCGGCCTCCTCAGCTCCTCCAGTTCGGAATCAGCTTTGTTTTTTCCATCAGAGACCAGGGCCTTTGGGGGGTTTTATGTTCCCAAATGCTCCATATTCCCAAACAATTCTTCCCGAGATCAGCGGGGTTACCGACTCAAAGTCTGTTTTTTTTTTTTCCTGGCGTTTCTTTGTCACCTCGCTAACATCTGCCGACATTTTCCTTGGTGCCGTTAAACCAAACAAAGCATCACATGTGCCATTTAAAATTCCCTTTCCCCCCGCTGGAGCTACAAAACCGCACCGTCGCTAGCACTGTAGCATTTGAAAGCATTAGCCCCAACACGAGGATGAAAGCTTGTCCTGTCATGTTGCATCAGGGCGCGCTGGGGCTGGTAAAGGCTAACACGGGTGAACGCCGGGAGCAGGCAGAGGCACGCCGCAGCCCCCCCACCCCGTTAGCGTGCTTGCAGCCCCTCCCTACGGCAGCCTTCACATGGCATCAGCGTCACGCCGAAGCTGTCTGGAGCTGAAAGGGGAAGACTGGCAGGAAGAACCATGGGCTTTTATTAGCCTGTAGATACAGCTAGCTCAGCTACGCTAGCGAGCCTGGCCCGGATGCCTCCGTTGCCATGGCGCCCTCCCATCCGCAAGCGGCCCGATGTGGTCTGGGCTCCTGAGGAGCTCGGGGTTCCGAAACTTCTCCTTCCTCCCGCAGATCTGGGCTCACGGCTTCGGAAGGCCGGGAGGGAGACGGGAACCGGGCTGGCGGGAAGAACTTTCCTGACATCCATCTGCCAGGTTTCTGCTCACCTCAGCACCTCATACCAACCTCAGGCTTCTGAGGCGTCTGCACACGAGCATTGACGCACCCCCAGCAACCTCGCATCCCCCCAAGCCTGACGGAGCGCCCAGCTTCCTCCTCCTCCCCATCCATCCCATGAACTTCAGTGACGGAATCTTCACTTCTTCTGGGCCCACGACGTTGCCGTCGTCATGACAACAGCGCGGAGACATCTCTCTTTGCTGGACGAGTGTTTGGGAGCGCAGCGATATCGGCATGATGTGGCATTACGAACCGGAAACGTCAGTGGCGTTCCGGACAGCGGCCGCGGCGGGTCGCTAACTCACCCGCTAACACGCCGTGGTCGGAGTCATGGAGTCAAGTGTGCGTAGATGCTCAATCATCAAAGGTGGCGTCTCCTCAAACATCTTTGATCTTTTTAAACAAACCCTGCGGCGCCGCTTTGTTGCCAAGGACGTGGCGTTGCCGCGTCTCCCTGGGGGGGACGAGGCGTCCCACGCTGTCCTCTCGGGTGTTTGGAAAACTGCGTCTCCCCATCAGCACACTTGACTTTGACCATCAAAGTGGCTAATTCCGCATTTCCTTCTGTTCCCGACGTGATGAAGGGAATATTTACCCCCCAAACAGATGCTGGATTTCAAAGCTGGAACGTCTCCATTCCTGGGAAACAGGAAAGGCCCCCTGCTGGGCTCCCTCCACCTGATTTGTGAGGCTGGAGCAGCGTCGGTGTTGGATCTTCCGTTTCCAAAGCGAATCCTGGCAGGTCCTGGAGTTCAAGGCCTTTCCAACAGGGATCGTGACCACCAGGTGGCGCCACGTCTCACACTAAAAGCATCCAAACTTCCTGACACTTCCAGGAGAACTGGGCATTTTAACACCATCTGTTCCTGAGTCCATCAGAAAAACCAGCAGAGTTTGTGGTCGGATTCGCCGTGAGAGCAGTTGCTCTGGAAACCAACCACGTCTGCCGCGGCCTTCGGCTATGACATCCCCACTGGGAGCCAGACAGGAAGTAAAGGCCGTTGTCACGGTGAGGACGCCCATCAATCCCTTCGTTCGGAGACCAGAAAGCTACCGGAACGCCGGCGTGTGGATCCCGGAGCGTCGACCGTCCCTCCTCCCCTCCCGCCGCCGTAGCTGCCAAGCGAGGTGACGTTCCAAAAACGGGCAGCTGTTATCGGCGCCCCCCACACCAGTTGGTCCCGGTGCTTTGGAGGATTCCTTTAATAAGATTTCCCACCATTTTCCATCTCTTTCAGCTGTGCCAAATCGGCCCGCGTGCCGGGGAGCTGGAAAACTGGGAATTTCAGCAGCACCGCCGCTGCGAAAACAAACGGACGGAGGACGAGCGGCACTAGCGCAGCCTCAACCCGAGCTAGCCAGCCTAATCCGGTATGCACCAGCAATTCGGATCCAAGGACACTTTCTCTTTGAACCAAAGCCCGTTTAGAGTCATAAATTAATGCTAAAGAGCAAAAATTTGTTCTGGCTACGAAAGCCTGGAGGTCAGAATTCATCAGTTCACCTAAAAGAAGCTCGTTTCTGAGCTGCACACTCGTCTCAAGGTCAGCCTGGTGGAGAACAGGAGCGCTTTTCCCCTCATCAGCGGCTAGCTAATGAAAGATGTCGTTATCGTTAGCTCCCCTGCTACATCTGACTGGAGCTGAGGGGCAACAAAAGTGTTTTCCACACACACACACACACACACACACACACACACAGAGGCCCATGAAAATATTCATGCTAGCAAACCTCGATGGCTGTCCCACCAACCGCCAATTTGACAAGTCGCTAACTCTGGACACTACGCTGCATGTTCAAACACGTGGCTAACGAGGAGGAACATTACCGCCGGTGTGGACGGTTTAACACGGCAGACTTTGGTCGTCAAGGCCAATGGTGACAGTTCCTGGCCCCGCCCATCTCAGAGGGAGAGGTTCTCCAAGACAAAAGGGAGGAGAACTAGCATCATTAAGCAGCTAATTAGCGGTGCGGTTCCCTCAGGCGCTGCAGAGACCCAAGCTAGAGGGAAAACAAAGTTGTTACTGAAGCCAGACCTTTAAAAAAAACAGAGGTTCTTTGATCAGCAAAGCCGAGATCAGAGATCACAGCCGGACACGTTAGCGTCCCATCACCACGGCAACCACGTCTGAAGGGACTACACGGACTCATCGCTCATCATCCCCAGCAGGTACAGGAGCCCGCCCCCTGGGGTGGCGCCTGCCTCCACCCCCACCGCACCACAACTTTTCCAGCTAGGCTAACGTTGCCGTTGGTGCGGCTCCAACAAACAGCGCCCCAAACCCTCCTCAGCTTTTAGCGGCAGCGTTTGTGTTGCTAATGCAACTCTTCCCTTTACTTCGCTAACCTTTAATCCGCCATCTGCCTCCCCGACACACACGCTCTCATTTATTTTATATTATTCGTATTATCGCACATT
Organism: Tetraodon nigroviridis; assembly: GCA_000180735.1. NCBI lineage: Eukaryota > Metazoa > Chordata > Actinopteri > Tetraodontiformes > Tetraodontidae > Tetraodon > Tetraodon nigroviridis. Next base: position 23,240 of record CAAE01014351.1, on the reverse strand, counting down.
AGCATTAAGCGACTACCTCTGCTAATTTCCCCTCCAAAACAAATTTGGGACGGGAGCACACGTACAGATGGAGGGCTGGAATTCATTCGCGGCAAATTACATTTCCTATGTAGATTGCCGGCACATTAATGGTCTGGTTAATGCCTCGGCGGACGGGGGGCCGAGGGGACGGAGGCGAGTGGGAAACGCTAGGAGGAAATGAGAGGGAGGCAGAGGAGGAGGAGGAGCAGCGCCATGGAGGTGTTTAAGTGCATATCCAGATCACACTCAGCTAGCAAGTTAGCACGCGTTTCCCTTCCTCTGTCCAGAGCTGCTCGACGCATCTTTTTAAGTTTAGCCCAATTAGCGCCCTCACGCTGTCCTCTCTCCAACGCCGCAAAAAGAAAAAGGCAACCTGGTGGACAAACAGGAGAACATTTGTAAACGGAGATAAAACCAGAGGGACCAGCGGGCGGATCAGAGGAGGCAATTTCCTGCTCAGATCCGAGGAATTGTTATCAACAAAGAGGCTTCATTCGGAGACAGAAACGTCACGCAGGGAAGAAGAGACGGGCAACGCTAACGGCATGCAAAATTCAACATTTAGCGATGGAAAACCCAACAGATGGCAGAACAGCCACCTTAAATTCCCCTCCGGCTCTGATTGGTTCAAACTTTTAGTCCGTTTGCTGCAACTGTTGACCGAAACAGAGGATTAGCCCTCTGAATCGAACCCACACTAGCGTTGAACCGCTAGCACCTTTACCAACCCTTGGGCAACTATAGCCTTTGTACCGGCACATGCTAACAATAGCTCTAGCTTGGAGCTACAGTAGAAGTCAGTAGAAAGGGAGGGATGTTTTAGCACCAGGCTAGCGCCGATCTGGAAAACGGCAGAATCTGATCCCGCCCCCCATCCCTCCAGTTTAGCCACTTCTGGAGATGTTTGTGTTGACACTCCAACATTGAACATTTGAAGAGACCAAAGGAGGAGGAATCCAATCAAAGGAGCCTTCCGGCGACGCTCCCCTTCGCTCTTCCTCTTCCTCCTCTGCAATAATTGCCATCACACTCGTCGCCGGCAGATGAGGACCTTGTAATGAGGCTAGTGAAGTAATGATATCCCATTATGAGGCGCGGCTCCCCGGCTCAACGCGCCGCCGGAGAAAGGCCGGCGACTCCCCGTCAACGCGCTCAGTCCTTCATCCTGCTACGGCTCAATTTAGGGATGTCAATATCACCGAGGGCGCCGGCAAACACAAGCAGTAATTAAGGCGCTAATCGTGTTGCGTTCAGGGCCAGGTAATGTTCATTTCTGCCCATCTGAAATTGATTTTTGATGCACGGCGGAAACAACGGCTAGCGCGTTAGCGGCGAGGGGGGAAATCTGAGCGTGATAAGTCGCTCCAATATGAGCTTTTATGTGATGTTGCTCATTAGCAACAGAACGGATGAAAGTGAATGAAAGGCAGGATGGACAAAAGCGCCGGGGACAGACGGAGCTCCACCCCTGCTGGGGACGGGTGTCCTTTCAGCAGGAGCCTCAGGGCGGCGAGTCCCCCTCCGGCAAGGTCGCGGAGAGCCGAGGGGGCCTGAAAGAGGGGGCGAGGCGAGATAGCATGGAGCTAAGCGCCTTTCCTGCGCCCTGGAAGGGTGGAGGAGACGGCTGAGTGGAGGTCGCCACGGTGCCGCTGCAGGTGGAGCTGAAAGGACCAACGGAGGCGTGAGCAGAGATAACGCAGAAGGGTTATCTCTGTGTCCACCTGTGTCCACGGACACAGGTGGACACCGATTGGATTAAAAGGGGAAAACGACAACGACTGGCTGAGTCTGCCGACAGCCCAACCGCTGCTTCCTCCTGCGGGTTTAGCCCTGGGGGTTTAGCCGTGCGCGCTCCTGACGACAGCGCTCTGCCGAGTTTTACACGTTGGTCTTTTTAGGTCAGATGAAGCCGCTGAGGACCGGCAGCATTGTAGCGACGACCTCTCCAGAAGTCGCACAAAAGGAGGCTAAACGTAGCATCAGCACGCAACGCTATTAGCAATTTAAAGGCAAATTAGCAAGTCAAACACGCCGTGGTTGCCAAAGGAAACCGGCGTCACAGAACTGAGTGACAAGTGTTTAATATTGAAGACTTAGCGTAATCAACACATCACCGGGCTGGAAAAAGCTAACAGCACTTGAGGCAACGCGCCGACCTTGGTGCCTCTGAACGCAACATCTACGGAACATGAAGACAAATTCTGCGGTCGTGGCCGCCACATCCAATCTGAGGGGCGACTCGTCAGGAGAAATCAAATTACAACCACGTCAACAACAAGTGCCCTTGCGCCACCGCTGTCTTTCATCACGGCGGCGTTGCATTTTCCGCACGGCAGGACTCTTAAAGGCGTCGGGGGAGGCAGGGAGTGTATTTTTAAAGCATCAGTCGTGTAGCGCAACGACGAGCAGCAGCGGAAGCAGCCTCGACTGCATGATGCTGGAAGATAATCCAGACAAAACAACATGCTAATCCCACAGCTCATTACCAGCTGACATTGTACAAACAGGTTCCCAAGCTGTGACGGGAGCCAGGCAGGAACCCGCGGCAGGGCGGAATGCTAATGTCCTGGAGCTACTACCGGCTGATTAAAGCAACCGAGGTCGGCGGAGCGGCGAAAATTAGCCCAACCAAAACCAGGATGTGGCCACACTCGAGAGGCGCTAGCAGGCTACAAACAGGAGCAGACAGGTATTAGCATGCCTAAGTGCTAGCCAAAGGCATCAGACAACAGTTATGGGAGGTTGGAGAAGTACTGCTGGAGTTCTGCGTCTCACACACACAGACACACACACACTTGCAATCAGAGTCGACCTCTGACCCCCAATCAGAGGAGACACCGCCCGTCTGCGGAACGGCTTGTTGACAGTGGCGTGGGAGCTGCACAGCCGCCCGACTGGCTCCTGGCGTTAGCCTAGCTGAGACTGCAGCTCCCAGGCCAGGGCCCTCCATTTTCTGGGAGCGAAATGGATTCGTTTCAGAGAATCCCTCCTTTGGGAAGACAGATGAGGACGCCAGCGTCCCCGAGTGTGTGCAACCACCTGCGTCGCTACGAGCCGAGGCTGAGGCACTTGATGGCGGAGGAGAGCTGCTAGCGGCCCTTCAACGCCTCCCGTCGCTGAGGAGCCGTCTCTTTGAAGCAGACAGACTCGTTGAGATTCCAATTAGCCAAGGACACAGCTAGCTGGAGCACCGTGCCGAGATCCTCGACGGCACAGAATCGGGAACGCCGATGCTTCCGAATGCAGGTGGAAGAAAAAAAAGAGGTGGATAACCAGCCTTTACTGGAACTCGCTCAGCTGTCGTCACACCTTCAGCCTTTTCCTTTCATCTCTCAGCTGACCAGCGCCCACAGACAGAGGGGCCGCCTTCTGAGGGCCGGGCTCCCCGCTGAGCAGGAGTCAGGACGCCCGGTTCCCCCGCAGCCGTCTGAAAGGTTCCCAAACAACCATTTTTCCACGTGGCGGAAGCCGAGCTCCCGCCGAGACGACCCAGCGTCTCCAGAAGACTTAATTGTTCTCTAATTGCAGATATTGCGCGCTCAGTGTGAGCGGCGTGCATCAGCTCCCTGTTGCGTGGCAACAGCTGAGCCCAGGTAGCAGGTGTTGGCGTGTTATGAGGCGTGCGTAGGCTCGCGCTGGCGTGTGCATCCGAGTGGCTCCGGCCCCCAATGCGGAGCTGCGTCGGCTAACACGGGGTTAACGACACCCCCGCTAGCTCCGCTGGATTGGCGCCGGCTACCAGGCCGGTGATACTGGGACGCCGGCCGCCGTGCTCAACACCCATGTGACCTTTTCACCCTGAGAAGCAGGAAAAGGGGTGGGGCCACAGACCGCCATCAGATCTGAGCCTAAACGGAGGATTTGTGGACACGGATGAAAAGATGGCGTGATAGAGAGCAACCTGGCATCGGATCACACGCAAACCCCGGCGGCCAAGGCGTTCCAAGCACGCCTCCCGCAGCCAAACACGCCATCCAGCAGCTGCGGCGCGTTGGTGGGGGGGATCTGTGGGTGGGAAGGGCAGACGGCCGTTGTTTGCCGTGCCGGTGGATCACGCTCCCTGCATACGTTGCTAAATGAAAGCGAGCGCGGAGCCAGGAAAGCCAGCCAAGCGTCTGGACCGGACTCCCGTCGCCGTTTATCTGCTTGTGTGGCTTCGGTTCCAACACCGGAAGCACCGCAGAAGCACGCGTCGGCAATACGCCGACGGGGCCCTGCGATGCCCCCCCTGCGGGACCTCTGGAGCACCTCAACAGCTGGACTTTGGTTCCTCAGCTCCTCGTTGACCTCCTGCTGGGGTTGAACCTCCTGGTGCCGACGCCTCGCATCCAGGCTCGTCACCATGACGACAGATGTTGTCCCACCACGACGACAGGCTGCGTAACTCTCCCAGCCGGACACCCACGGCTGTAATAATCGCCTTCTGCACCGCCGCAGGTGGACCGCCCACTTTGGGGGACATAACTCACAGGAGCGCCTCGTCAATCCTGACCCGCCTCCGGGAGCCGACGGCGCTGCTGATTAGATCGTAAACATGGCGCTGCAGCGTCAGGGTGAATTAGGTTCTGGAGGATGGGGCTGGGTACCAGCGAGCATAAATTTGGGCCCAGATCCCATCCCTGGGGTGGGCGGGGCCAGGGGCCCACCACCTTTTCCGCTTGACCTGAGTGGGTGAACGAGGAGAAGAGGAGGAACGGGTACTTGAGCAGGTCTGCTCCGATCAAGCAGCCTCCCACCCAATGGGGATCCCACCTGGAACCCAACCGAGCTGTTGGGGGGTGGAGCAGCCGTAGCGGGCCTGCTTTGTTTACTCCCTGCTGGGATTTCTGAGCCGGATCCTAATCTGGGATCATCTCTGAAGGCGTTTCACCTCCAGGACCTTCGGAACAAGCCTCGTCTGTGAGAAACGGCTAAATATGGAGATCTGGCTGGGACCGATAAAAGCAGCTAAAGAGCGCAGCCCTTTAATCATCAGGCAAGGTGACCGCGCCGCCTGGTTATCGCCTGGCCCAGTCCACCAGCAGCCCCCTGCTGCCCCCCCACACACACAAACACCCAGCAACTTTAGAAAAACACTATTTTCCGCGGCAGCGTTGGGATTCTGGCTCCATCGGGTTCATACTTCCCTTCCTGGCGTTTGCTTCCTTGCGTCCGGCCTGAGGAGGGAACGGAAATTGCTTTTCCGAAGGTTCTGGGCAGAAGGTAAATACAGATGACACCGATTTGGGGATCTGGCTTCTGCTCCAGGAAGTTGCGTTTTGCTGCGAGCCATTTGTCACTGCGGCAGCGCGTCAGCGGTGGGTGGGTGGAGCAGGCGCAGGCTGCACGTCGGGCTGCTGCCTTGTTAGCTTGAGGTCGCGTGGTTCCGTCAGGGGGGTTTTCTGGTCTCGGCGGGTTCTTTACCCGGCTCCCGACCCGGCGGCGTGGTGTTGGTTTCCTACGGACGAGTTCTACGCCGCTGGAGGAATCTGGCGGGACCCTGCAGACGCTCCTCTCCTTCCAGGAACCAAATGGGACGTGGTTCTGACCCCGATCTTCTGCATGCTGCTCTCAAAAACACATTTGCATGCCAGCGGCTCCCAGAGGTGTAATCAAGGCAGAAACACGGCCATCAGCATTATGACGGCGCGCCGCTGCACCGCTAGCATAGCAATGAGCAGCCGGCAAATCAAGCTGTCCGAGTGGGAATCCCATTAAATAAAAGAGAGATGGTCGATACGCGCCATCGACCCATCTGCCGGCTTCAAACTTCAAAGTCGGCGCATTCCCGGCCGCCCAGCGGGGACGGGCCTGCGCGCCGTCTGGGTGGAAGCGCCATCCTTGAGCAGCGCCGCCGCGCCCTTGGGAGGCAGCTCGCTTTGCTCCTCCCGTCACGATCGGGGCTGGGGACGGGTCTCCGGGGTAGCGGGGCCTTGGCGGTAGAGGCTCCGCCCAGCAGGCTAACGAGAACAGCCTGTCAACATCAGGAGCCCCGATCAATAGCAGCCAGTCACAGCATTCCCAAGGAACGGACGTGGTTTTTCAAGGCCTTTGTTTCCAGGGCGTCCAGAGCCAGTCTGGCGTTCTCCAGGACCTCCAGCCCAACCCGGGTCTCTCCCAGCACGCTGACTGACAGCTCCCAAACACGCTCCCCGCCGAGCCCGCGGACGCCAGCCTGACAAATCTGTGATGTACAACATAAATCCCAAAGAATCAAAAATCAAAGCACAAATTTCCATTACTGCCACGCGCCGGGGAGACGGGAGGCGAGTGACGGCGGGCAGAATGGATTGGAGCGGGACTCGCTTCCGATGCGACAGCTCCGGAATGGATAATTGGAAGTTGGGGGGGATAAGCCAATGACACGAGCAGGGTTTGAACTGAATGAACTTCGGCTGCAAAGCGACGATTTGCCAGCTTTTGAATCTTTGAATCGACGTTCAGCAGCGATAGGAGAGGCGGCGGCTAACGGGGAGCTAACCAAATCCCTCCTTTCAGACGTCAACATTCCTCCGTCCCAACCTGACAGCAGATTAAGCTCCACAATGTTTGTATCACTTCAATAAGTCACTAAGCCGCCCAGTTAGCGACAAGCTAATTCAGCCAGGGCCGTCGGGAACAAACACCGCTTCCAAACGGAAACAAACCAGCCGGCCCGCGGGCCGGTCCGAGCCTGCGCCGCCACCAGCGGGGGGGCGGCGCTCCCCAGGCTGCTGCAAATAAGGCTATTGACCCGAGTCCTAGCGGGGCGTTCCAGTTGGGCTCGGAACGCGCACGTTCCAGCCTGGGCAGATTGATGCGGCCGTGGAGTAACTCCATTGATTTCATCTCAGAGGGCGCTCACTCCGGCAGATCATCGCCCCGACGACAAGATTGGGTTGGCATGGATTTTCTCCAGCGGGTCAAAGAGGCTCAGACCATAATTGTTTTTTATTACTTTCTGCCTCTAAAAAACACAGCCCCATGTATCACATTTCTGAGGACCACTCAATGCGGCGCACGCCGTCCTGACACATCATTTTTTTGCGCGTGGCTCCCTCACCGCCGGCTTACAGAGGCGCTATCGATCGCCCCAGAACCTTTAAGGGCTAATGTACATTTCAATATTTAGCGCTATAGGTCAGTTTATCACTTTCCAGCAATAGTTGGCTTCAGGTGCTAATGCTAACCCCGCTACTAACATCGGCACCGAGGTCCGGCAGGTCGGGCCCTGCCTCCGCTGCCAATTAGCACCAAAGCAGAGGGCTAATTAAAGTTGGATTAGGTTAGCCTGTTCTTGAGGAGATGCGGGGGGGAGGGGTCCTCGCCAAGAATCGCTCGGCGCCTGTCAGACGCAGGCACTGTGAAATTGGACTGTGGGCCATTATCGACCTTTGACCCCCTGGCGGCAGGAGCCGGGTAAAGCAACAGAAGAAGAGCGAGCCTCCCGGAAGCGCTTGGGTGGTGACGACGGACACCCGAGGAGCGGGAAACCAACTGATGGCCACTGCCGCCAACTTTGCATTACTTCCGCAGATTCCACTCGGGAGCGGGAGCGTAATTAGGATAATGAACATTAATGACTGAGTGACTCCAACGGCCGCGTGGATGAGGCGTGCACGCGCCGCAACGGCCGACCTTCATTTCTCTCCTCTAAACTAATGTCTGCACAAACAGCGCGTTAACTTGCGTTAGCATGGGTGGGACCAGCGGTGGCCCTGGCACCATTTATCAGTGTCAATCAGGGCTCCGAAACCTCCGGCACGCATCGATCCCACACATCAGGAACAAAGCCAGATGCTAATTCCAGATGCGGGTCAATAAAAGAGGAGTAGGTGTCGACCGCAGCGCGGACTGACGCTAGCCTCGTGCGCGGCAGCCTCAGACGTCGAGTCCTCGGCCTGAACTCCTCCTCTGATGACATCCGCCAACTTTAAAAGCCAAATTAGACGCTTGAATCTTCCTCTCGTGTCTAATTTAGCCCAGCTCTGTTTTGGTTGTGACACTTTTTTTGTCCGCAAAGAAAAACAAATGCTTGTGGGAGCAGGTTTGTGAAGGGAAAGATAGGGGAGAATTCCAATTTACCTGATAGACATTCTCTCTCTTCCTGGCTGAAAACAGAAGCCATTACTGCAGGAAGGCTGTCGAGCAGAAAATAAGTGTGTCTTTGTAATTAGACGCCGAGGCGGTGCGCTAAAACGCAGGCTGATCCAGCCACAAAAGGACTCAAGTTTCACAACTGTCACGCTAAAGCGGAATTATCTCTGTTTTACAGTCTCCAGTTTGCAGATTTGGACAAGGATTGGTGCCCAGGACAAACAGGAAGGAGCAGCGGCTGCCGCCCTGTCACACACCCAACCTGGGGGGAGGAGGGAAACCAGGCGGAAGCATGGTCGTCGGAGCCAAGCCTGGAAGCTCGCGTCTGAAGCCAGACTTCCCAGAGTGACCTCGCCTGGGCCAGCCGGGGCAGGTGCTGGGACTCGGGACTGGACCGGCTCACGAGAAAGTGGAGCGAATTTAGCTGCAAATGAAGCCACACTGGGAACCTTTTATGCCGAGCCCACCCACTGCGACACCCGTCTCCGGCTCCCGGCCCTGACGCAGGAGAGGGCCGCTGTTGTGCCGGTTGGCACGTTTGGTTCCCGTGGTCGGTGGGGACGTCTGTTTACGCCACGGAGCTGATGCAAACGTTGCCTTCGCTTCCAGCCGCCGCACGTTTTGCTGCCGTTGCGTCAGCCTCCGCGTCTGGGGCTGTTTTTCCCAACCAGACGGAGCGCTTGGGTTCCCGACCACCGACGAGACCTCTCTCCTCCTCGAAAGGAGCAAATCTCCGTTTTGCGCTCAAAAACAGACTTCATGAGCGCAAAATCAGCGTGAAAGGAGCAGGCGGGTGGGTGCTCCAGCTGCTGCAGCCTGCTGGGAGCAGGTAGAGTATGTGGGTCAGCACACTGCATCATCAGCGTTTCTCCAAACCTGCCGAGCAAACGCGCAAACATGGCGGCAGAGCTGCATTATTAAGAGCCTCTGCCTCCGCGCTCGCCGCCGCACGGTGGGGAGACGCGGGCGCTAAGGCAGGCCCCTGTGATCAATAGAACGGGTCGATGCCTTTCATTAGGAGCGCTAATGAGTCCGGGCCGGTCTCCGGTCCTGCTCAAGACATTCCGGTTCTCCTCTTCACTGCTTATTTTAGCAGAGATGAAGAGCAGGAAGAGGAAGGCGTCATCAGCGTATGGAGAGACTCTGGCCTGTTCCTGGTGATTTCAACAACAACTCTGAGCACCCTGGTGGTGTTTCTGGGCTGGCGGAACCAGCACCTTCCAACGGCCCGTTTGGGCAACGGGGAATAAACGCAATTAACTCAATGTGGGTGGACTTCAATCAGGACGAGGCGCCGCGGCGAGAACAAGGTTGTTAGAAGGTAATTATGACTGTGATTATTAAAATGTGCCTGTGAGTGTATGTGTGTGTGCGTGTGTGTGTGTGTGGTAAGCGGTTATTTTTATTTGGTCGTTATAGTGAAGGAATTCTGCTAAAAGCTGCATTTTGGGCCGTTGAAAAGGCTGTTAGGCATTCGGATATTTTCTAACTCTGCTGATGAGCCGACAGGAAACCAGCACGCTCGCCCCCCCCCCCCCCCCTGGAGAAGCGCACGTGCTCATCAGTCCCAATGTGATTCCAGGGGGGGGCTAACACTCCGCTCCACGCCGGGAACACGTCACCTGACTGACGGCGGCTCAGACAGTGAGGAGTCGTTTCATCGACTGCTGCGGCTACACTTCCTGACGCTGTTTCTCCTTCAACACTATCCATCACAATCAGTCTGCTTCAGTTAGCGCCTTAGCGTACAGCCCTGCACCTGACACCGCAGGGGAGAGCTAACCTGCTAGCGGTTAGCTGCTAGCGCTGGCTTTTGTCCACAACAACTTCAGCTGCCACATCCTGTTTGTCAGCGCAACAGTTCAGTGTTGGCTGGAGTGACGACGTCAAGTTAAGCTAACCGCCAAGCATCTCGCTGCTACGGCAACACGTTTAATGACGGGAAACACGTGCGGATGATGAAACGGGAAAGGACAGCTCCGATTTATTATTCAGGAAGGATAGGAACCAAGAGGGCCTTTAATAATAAAGCAGCGTTTCTGACAGCCTGTCATGCTAGCTCTGAAAATACCAGGATTCTCTTTCAAGTCCAATCATATAGGAGGCGGACTTTTGTTGTTGGGTGGCGGCTGTCGTGGCGCCGCCGACGTTCCCGGATGTCAAACGGCTTCAGGTGTTTTTATTCCCACCTGTTGTCCCACTGATGTTTCTCCTGACGTGCTACGCTAGTCTCGCTCTGTGGCCACTGAAGGTGGTCTCCATGGCAACGCCCCCCAGCACTCAGATTTGGAGAATCTGTGGGATAACCCTCAGGGGCTCAAGGCGCTAGGCTAAATTAAATTTCAAGATAAACGACGGACGACGAGACAACAAGGTTGCGGTCAATAAGCAGCAGCGGCGCAGACGATCGTTCGTGCACGTGCTGCCGATAACGAGGCGGAATTACGACTGTCAGGATGAAGAATAGCCTCCATTTTGTGCAGAGAGGAGTTTGCTCAATGCTTTAGCGCTTTCGCTGCTACAGTTGTCTACCTAATATGACAGACACAATTAGCAACCACGCTAATTTTGGATATATAAAACCTTCAGGTCATTTCAGGTCAGGCTGGAAGTGATGGTGGTGATGCTAACAGCTGAGTTTTAGACAAGGTAAATATTCCAAAATGTAATAAAAAGACAAAAAAAACAGGAAAACAAATCCGTTGATGTCATTAAAAGGAGGCTAAGCTTCGTAAGGAACCCACGCTGTCGTCTGTTTCCTCCGGACACAAACTATCCGGTGAACCGGCGGCCCACCAGCGTCGGCGCCATCAGGGAAGTTAGAGCTGGGAAGTGGGAACGTGTGGTTGGTCTAGTACTTTGGACAACTGCAGCCGTGCGCTAACATCCAGCCGGCACCGGCAAGAATGTGGATTTGGCTAATATGTAGCAACATAAATCAAACAACGGCGCGCGCAATTAGTTCTTCATTACGGCGGTTCCCTCCGGGGAATCCTCTCCACGCTCCCATTACAGCCGGAATCCTGGAGGATATAAATATGGAACTCACGTGACGGCGCGGTGACTGAGGTCGCGGCGGCGACCCCTCACACCCACCAGGACGAGCCCGGCTAAGACGGCGGCGTGAGGAGGACTAGCTAATTTCCTGGTGGTGGGGGGGTCTGTTGCTCCCAACCTCACACCTGTGGACTCCTCGCTGTTGTCTCATTAGGAGACGCTTATCGTGGCGGCGCCAGCGAGGGGGTGACGGCGCCCCGGTGTTGTAAAATTAATTCCATCACCAACGTGGAGCCTGTGTGTGTGCGTGCGTGTGTGTGTGTGAGACCAGCTGACCCCCCCACACTGCTCATTAATCTCCAGACACACTCCTGGATGGGTGTCGCCCTCTTGCATTTCAATACCCACTCTCGCTAGGCTAACCTTTCCTAGTGCCGCTCGCTAATCCCACAGGCAGCTGCTGAAAGTGTCCCCGACTTGACGGCCGGAGAAGCTGGACCGAGAAGCCCCTCCCTCCTGGAATGAGCCCCGTTTTCCGAGGTTTCAGTCTCCGGCCAAGCCGGAGCCTCAGTGACCAGCGTTGGTGACGTCATCCAGATGTGCACATGTGCCTTTGATGCGTCTGGAGCCCAGCGTTCGTCTGGGAGCTAAAGCTAGGCTACAGAGCTAAATGCAATCGTCTCAGCGCCAAACGGCGCATATAGGCTGCCCCTGGCGGTCAGACAAGCTTCGGCAACAGCTAGCCTCAGCAAGCAGCTAGCTAGCTGAATCGCATTGAATTTCCAGTGGATTTCCTCTGCATGGCTAGGATCAAAGCTTCATCTCTCCATCTGTTCGCCACCTCCAGCCTCACGTCTGTTGCATTCGCACCGCTATTTTTACCTCCTGCTGTCGTTGGCGTCAGAGGGTGAGAAAAGTGGCCGACGTGTTGAGTCGCAGCGAAGATCAAAGCCTGAAACAACCCCTCCTTTGTTTGGCATCCACACAGCTCGTCGTTGGCCAGCTAACACAGCAGTCAAGCTAAGCTAATTAGCAGTAAGCGATGGCCTATCGTCTGAAAGAGGGTCGCTTGATGAACCCGATGAACGGCAGTCGCCGGGGCAACCGGGGATCTTTTGTCAATCAATAACCAATCACAGCGCAGCCCTGAGCCCCTCTTTACCCTGCGGGGGTGTGAATCTGCTCTGCGACTAGCTCAGCGCGGTACGCTTTGAGCCGTCCTCACCGGGACACCAGTCCTGAGGTGGCGACTTGTTGGGCAGGTGTTAGCAGCCAATCGTGTTAGCAGCTTTAGCGGGTTTTTAGCTCCGTTTGCATTTCCAGGCGCGCCACCTTGCGTTGCGCTGCTCTGCTAACAGTCTACCTAATCTGCGTGGGGACGCCGTCCCCCAGGAATCCGGATGCGGCTGATCCTCGGAGAGAACTCGCGTCGCGCTCGCAAACAAAGCTAAACAGCACCGCTGAAGTTTAACATCTTAGCTTTTGGCATGTTTGCTCTGTCAACGCCTGTGATTCTGCAGCCGCCGAGGGAATAAAGACAACAACAACAGGTTCAAGCGCTGAACCACCATCAAAGCAGAGAGCCAGAGGTGAACGTCCGCCCACCCACACCCGGAGGCGAGGATCCCACCGGGGCCTACGTCCCCTCTGACCCCTGCGCAGGTTATTCAACCGAGTTCAACCGATACTAGCGCCCGACAGGAGGCGGCGTGGCGCCTGATCCCGCCTCTTCCTCCGAGGATTCCAGTCAGGTGGTTTGAGCAGCCGCCGGGCCGCCGTCAGAGCCGGCTGGCCGCCCGCCAAGCGCGGAATCGTGCTAAAGTTTGCGCCAACGCTAAAGAGCAGGCCGATCTGCTCATGCCTCCCCTGAGGAACACGTCTGCTCGGCCGCCTTTCAGCCCAAATGCTAACGGTGCACGTGCACGCTTGCGAGGAGCAGCACCGTGCATTCGGAGCGGCGCGGTTGGGTGTCGGTCACAGATTCAGAGGTCAGGTGGGGGGCAGATAAACATGTGACCATGAGCAAACGCCGTCTTCCATCTCACTGGGTCAAACCGCACTCAGAGCTCGTGGCGCCGCGACGCTAATCTGATGCTTTCTGTGTGACCAGCAGGGCAGGCTGCCCCCCCCAGCGCCCCCCCCCCATGCTGCCCCAACCGTAGCTCCGCCCTGATTAAGTGCTTTTTAATGACTTTTAATTAGTTTGCTGTTCCAGTGCTCGTCGAGCGTAGAACACTGGGTGCAAGGTTAATGCAGCCGCCAGCAGGACCGAAAACTGCCGTCGCATGAGCGGCGCATGCTAACGTTAGTAAACAGGTAGCCCCCCCTCCCCCTCCGGGCCTGGTAGCCGCGGCACGTGCAAACTGGGTTGGTTTCCTGGTTTGGAGACGAGAGACAGGGAAGCTAATTGAATACCATCTCACTCTGCCTAATTAGCGCTGCATTAGCACGGATGTTAAGATCCAGCAGAAACAGTAATTAGCTAAAGGTTATTAGCAGCCACGGGCGCACGGACACGCAGCACGCTGGATGCAACATCACATTCAGGTTTGTTTTTTTAGCTAGCAGATGCTGCAGATAGCAGATGACTATCCTGCAGATAAAACCCACCGTTGATAAGAACATTAGCTTCTAAAGGAAATTAGCCATCAACAGCAAAATGACCCTGCAGGATTATTAGCAATCAAAAAGCTTTTAGAAAGATTCTATTTGCATAGTTTTTCAGCTGACCTTTTATCACACGCACCTTTCAGCGAGATTAGCAGCTAACGGCGCAACACTGTGGTAAGACCTAGTAGCATACCCTCCCGTTAGCAATACGCCACCAGAATTTATGCGCGGCTACCTTGTCTCCGGGTCTGGGGTCGACCCAGCTAAATTCACCGGTTCTGGCTCGGATCCCAGCCGATGGGCGTTGATTTCCAGTCGGCTCGTAAAAGCTTCATGAGGTTTGGATAACACCGGACACCTTCGCACCGAAGAGTCAAAGGGGTCCTGATGCAGGGAGTCAGACGGGCCGTCCAATCAGAGCGCCCCAAACCAAAACGCTCTGGTCAAAGTGATTCCAGGTGTTGAAGCAGCAGCTAACCGCAAATATCACGTTTCTAAAAGCCAAACTAGCACTTCCTGCTAACTGGAGCCCAAAACCTGCACCGTCTTTAAATTAGCAACTAGCTAGCCCCAAATCAGGGTCACGTCAATTTCCCAGAAGTCAGCAGAGGAGAGGTCAAAGGTCAGATCCAGCTGTGTCGCTTTCATTCAGACGGTTGGGAAAAGCTCTTTTCTGATCACCTGCTTCATTGAAGCCCTCCGTAAACACGCTCGCTCCCTCCAAATGTCAGACGCGGCCGAAGCTAATGAGCCCGTTCGCAGCAAAAACTTCAGCGCGTCGGAAAACGAGGGTGCGGAATGAAAATGTCAAAACGGACGACCTTTTCTGGAGGAGCCTGTTGGAAAGCTGCTTCCCAGGCGTCCCCGTGCTAGCTGCTAACCACGAAGCAGTAGATTCAGTGGAAATGTTGGAAGTCTTTAATGGGAAACTGTCGGGACAAAGCTGGAAGTTGGCTCATCGGCCCAGATTCAGGCTCAAGGTGGAAAAGTGTCAAATTGTCTGGTTGGACACAAGACCGTCCTTCATCTGCGAAGCCCCGCCCTCCTCTACTCACTGCTACACGCCTCAGTCAGGAGCCGTTAGCGCTGCTGCACAATACGGCCGTTTCAGGCCAGGAAGACAATTCCGCTTTTTCCAGAATTATTAAAAAGAAAGAGAGGAGGGAGAAAACAGACGGAAAAAGGTTCCTGCTCGTCTGCGGCTGCAGGGATGAGCCGTAAATCTCACTTGACATTGGGTTTTCTATAAATAAGCGGTAGAAACGCGTGTTTGTGCGTGTTTGGGAACGTTTTTTAAAAGCCTTCTCAGAAACAACAGCGCGATTCCCAGGAGGGTTCCGGGGTACCAGGCCAGAACGGAAAAAGATCTGAGGGTGGACCGCCTGGAAAAACAAGCCGGGCGTTGGTGTCCGTCTCTGATCTGCCTCCTGGAGGTAGGATGCGGTCAGAGTCTTCCGGTTTTAGCCTGTTCCGGCACGTTTCCCGCTCGGCGTGAAGCTGTAGCCACTGAAACTTCACGAAAAACTGCAAAATGGAGCCAAATTCCATAAAAGTCCAGCTCAAGTTGGGTTTTTTTTTAAATAAACTGTTAAAATGCTTCCTGACACATTTAGCTTGTTAGCTGCAGAATAATTTAGCACGCTAGCATCGGAAAAGTAGCTCAGGTTCAGCAGAAGCCACATGTCTGACAACAATTATGTTACCACGGAAACTGACTGATGAACGATTGTTAGCATTTGCAAACGAGCAGGCTAATAACACCAGGGCCCTTGACCGCCGAGGCCAAGCTCCTGAGGACCTGGAGCTAAAACGGCTCACGCTAACCTCCGAACATCTCCGGACACCGACACACACAGCAACGCGCATCTTTGTGTGAACATAAATGGCGGCTGCGGCAGGCGCTGTAAAGCAGCATTTATCAAGCTAGCTTACATCTGAAGACGTTGGTTTATTAGGAATCAAAGGAGGTTCTGAAGCAGCCAGGGCACGCGGTGCAGCTACAAGCTGCCGCTACCTTAACTCTGGCGTTAAACATCTTTTGTTATTCCCGTTTTCCATCTCGGAGACCCGAAGGCAAAACACACACAATGTGTAATTTTGCTCCGCCGGCGCGGCAGCGGCTGAGTGAGGAGAGATTTCTGAAGCGCTGCAGCTAACGTGAAGCAGCCACGGCGTGTTTTCAGAATGCAAACCAGCTGCTGGTGACACGCAGGGTCAAGGCTAAGCGCAGAGGCTCCTTCCTCCGTTAGCGGAATTCCTTCCATTAGCCGCGGCTCCTGTTGACAGGTAATCACCTCTGACCAGAGTCGGCTTTGCTTTTGAAGGAAAACATCTCCGACCTTCTTGTCGCGGCGTCGGACCAGAAATTCCACCTGGCTGCTCTCGGATTCCTGTGCTTTTCAGTCTTCCATCGGTTGAAAGACGCCCGTTTTGCTCTCGGAGGTGAACGGACTTCCGTGGCCTCACCTCCACCTCTTAGACCTGAAGGTGGAGATGACCCAGAGCCCTCCCGACGTTCCGGAAGCCACTACAGAAGTAGCCGCCTGGACCAAGCCTCTTCCTGGACCAGAACCGTGCTGGCTTCCCCATCCCAACTCCCGGCGTTCCCAGTCCAGAGGTCCATCAGTGCAGATCTGTTTGTAGATTAGCGCTGGGACTTAGCTGCGGTCTGCATAGCAGGGACTGCTAATGAGGACCGTTCTCGCTGCTCCGCGGGGCGCTAGCTGCCTGCTCTCGGCGGGAGCCGGCCTGAACCGGAGGGGGTTCGGATGCGCGGCAACAGCTCGCCAAGGTCGGGACCTGTTGATCCCTCATCAGCTGAGGGTCAGTTTATTAGCATCCTCGCCTCTAATTGATGCTAATCTAAGCATCCCGGTGCTAGTCCAGCCTAGCGGAGGCGGAGGCAGAGGTGGCCGACGCCCTCCTTAGTTGGCTGTGGACCAGCTGAGACGCTCGGGTGGGTTCAGGCCGATTCGGAGCTTTTCATTCCCACAGCTGCCGGGTGTGTGTTTCATTTTCGGGCGAGCTCAGGTTTGAGAAGCACGTTGCCGGTGCAGCTCCGCATTTTTAGACTGAACCGCTCCGGCGCTGCGCTCCCGTCCCTTTATTCTCTCGCCCCGATAACCGACTTTCCATTACCCGGCTTCTGAAAGCTCTGAAAAGTAGGAAAAAAGGAATAAAAATCCAATTTACAAAACAGGTTTTTACACCGACGAGGGTGCTGATTTAATGCACCCTCGTCGGAGAGGGAGCTGCATGCTTGCGAGCGAGCTCTGCCGTGAGGAAACACTCGACTCATTGTTCCGCGGCGGCGCGCCGATTTAAAGAGTAACCAATTTGTGTCTGGAACCTGGAGAGGTTCAGGAGACACAGGTTAGCTTAGCGCACTAAAACCAAGGTGGCTACTCAGGATAAATCAAGCTAGTTTCCTGTCACAATGCGCCACTCAGCCGTGACCTGGTTCAGCGGGAGCAGCACTCCTCCTCCCAACTGCAGCGCGTCTGATTTAAACCCCGCCTCCTCTTTGTTGCTTTCATCCTGCTCAGCTTGGCGACGATGTCCGGTTCCGCGCACGTTGGCTGATCCGGCCCGGGAGTCGTGGCGAATCGGGCCAAAGCTACCATTAGCACCATCAAAGAGCAGCTACAAGACAACAAACCGGCGTCGTTTGCTAACGTTGCTCACGTATTCCTGCATCACTCCACAGTCCTGTGTGCAATTGCACCAGATTTCCTTATTTGCCAATTAAGTGACATAAACGTCTCCTGGGCGTCGTTCCCAACATTCCCGACAGGCCGCTGCAGCCCTTCCATCTTGTGCAGCGAGTTCCTCCACATGCGGAACAGCTGCTCCTTCCACATCACGCTAGCTTGGGTTTCAAACGTCTGATTTTATACATGAGAAAATAACAATGCAAATGGTTTCCTGGGCGAGCGTGTGTGCGTGTGTGTGTGTGTGTGTGTGATTCCACCTCTCCAGGCCCGTGGAGAACACCATGCATGAATACTCCCACTCCCACCTCACCTTTCACACCCTCATCCATTATTCACGGGCGGCCGTATCGACTACCCACTTTTTCAGGCGGACACGGCTTCACTATGCAGATGATACCTGCCGACCGGGAGAAGAGCCGGAAAAACACGCCGGCATTCCGATGTGTCTATTCCCAAACGCTGGCACAGATATGCTCTGCAGACGTCTGAGATGTGTTCTTCCTCTGCGTCTGTGGAGGAGGAGGGTAGGGAAACAACGGTCCCACCTTGTTTTAACGACCTTCCCACTCGGAAATATGACCACGTTAACGCCAAGCTAACTCTGGGCTCCGTGAACCTCACAAAGCTCCCGTTAGCTAGACGCCAGCGTCCTGCCAAAGGGGCGTGGCTCCTTGGTTCATGGTTGCTAAGTGTCGGTGCTGAAACGACAGCGCGGAGGCGACTTTAGCTGCCGCCGCTCATGCATGCATGAGCGAACAATGACGCTAGATCACAGAGAGCTTTGTTGTCTGGGTAAATATGCACGTCGCATCTCATTTTCTCGGGGATGCAGCTTGAATTAATCACGGCACCCTTGAAGACCTTTCGGAAAAACCGCCTCGTCGGCAGGAGTTTTTGTTTTTTAGCTGTCAGGCCAGCTTTTCTGCTGTTTGTGGAAGGCTAAAGAGGGGAATTATTAGCCGCGGAGACGAATCCCTCACGCTGATGTGACCCAAAATACATCTTAGAAACATCTAGAAGCTCATTATCTTTGGAGTGTCGGTCGGAATCTGGAAGCGGCTAAACGAGCCGAGCAGGTAGCTAATCTCCTGCCGGTTGATCCAAATAGGGCCATCCGGAGCGGCGGGAGCTAAGGGGGAATTAGCGTGGGTTTCTAGTGGGCCTGACCTTGACCCCCGAGAACCCGGGTTGTTTGTAGATCTGTGTCGGCCTTTGTTGAGTGCCTGCTAGCATTTATTCATCCCACTGACAATCACAGCTAATCTGCTGGCGCCTGCTTGCGTCAGGTAGCTTGAGGACAACAATGGAGCTCATTACGGCGGCGGCGGCGCTCAGAGCCGGCGGAACACGAGTTTACAATCTGCCGCGATGCAAAGAAGGAAGGCAGACAATGAAAGCCAAGATGTTTAAAGGTCATGTGGTCTAAGCGCCACCTCAGCACTAATATTAGCGTTGATTTACCCGCTAGACCAGGGGTTTTTCTCCTAGCTTACGTTAGCGCTAAGCTGCAGCCCTGTAATCACCACGTCTTCTGGGTGGATGCTTTTTTGTCACCATGACCATTTTCAACGACAGTGAGGAGAAAATTAGCATCTGCGCTGCGGAGAGGACGGTCCGGGATACCCAGGAACGCTAACCCACGCTAAGATGACCGACAGCGCAGTCATGATAGCCGAGACGACCTGGAACAGAGTCCAGCCCGCTCAACCAAAGGGTTGCACAGCTAACGATGGAAGCGTTTAGCAGGGGAACGCGCTAGCTGCTAATGTAGAGAATATTTCCAGTTTGCTGCCATTAAAAGCGCTCCGGCGCGTTGAGAGAGGATCTCTGAGGACAATTATTGTGGAGAGCAGCAACTTGTTAGCCCAGAGAGGCAATTTGTTGAACAAATGGAATTTCTGCCAAACTCCTGACGTTTTTCGGCGTTTGGAACCACAGAAAGTTTCTTTTTAAATGGGAGAGGCGCAACGTCCTCTGTCTGCAGCCTGTCATCGTCCATTTGCGGAGCGCCGGCGTAGCTAAGTGCCGCGTGTGTCAGTGCCACTGCCTGTTAGCGTCTCTCCCTCGGGCCCGACGCAAACAGGAGCCACTTGTGACAAAACGGAGCGAACGAGACAACAAATCCACGCGGCAGCGATGTGAAGCATCACAACAAACCACTTATGTAAACATGGGATAGAGAAAAAAGTTGCGGCGTTGGTCCCCGCGGTGAAGCCGAGCCTCGCTGGGAACCTAAACCCGGCAGATTAGCATGGAAATGTTGACAGAGCTGGTTCAGCGGCAAAGCTTCTTGGACGTTGTGCTAAAATGCTAACGCAAACCCCCTGACCAGGTGAAAACAGGGTGAGAGTGCACGTGCACTCGATCCAGCGCTCACAGGGGGACGCTAAGGCTACGCTAACAGGATGTGGCAACTTTAGCTTTAACTACAGGTGTGAGGTCTCCCTGGAGGTGAGGAAAGAGATTGCAGCTAAACTTTTAGCCTATTTTTCAGGCTAAACAAACTCAGCAGTGCCAACGGAGTGTGTGTGTGTGTGTGTGTGTGTGTGTGTGTTCTCATCAGTCGATGGTGCCTCCAGGACTGTGTTGAGCTAAAAAAGCGAGGCTCTTTATTACCAGATGTAAATGAGCTCAGTGTTTTCTGCAGAGGCGAGAATATTTGCAGAGTATCTGCAAAAACAACAACGCTCTCGTCTGCCAAACGCCTTTAATTTAGGAAAAATCTGATAATCCAGCCGCGGAGCCGCGGAGCCAATTACTCGGGCCATCGGAGAAAGTGACTCCCAGACGGATCTCCGGGAGGGGGGAGGAGCAGAGAGGGAAGGTCAAAGGGCAAGAAGCAGCACCAGGCCTGGAAAGATTAGCCAGATTAGCCGGTTGATGCTAATCTGTCCCAGTGTTACCCCAGTGGTTTCACCCAGCACCATGCCGCCCTGGCGTTTTCCCTCAGGTCCTCGGAACTCCAGGGTCCCCCAAACTTTCAAGGAAACAGTCAAACCGCAGAGGGGCGAAGGTCACGCCGTCCCTGTTTACCTGGAGACCCTCGCTGTCCTTCACATCCCAGCGGGCTTTAAAAGCTAACCATAAACAAAGCTAGCCGCCGCGGCGTCCCTGCAACGGCTGCCTCAGGCGGGGCCCAGCAGCAGCAGCTATTGTGCATCTAATAATAACGAGGCTAAAAATACGCAGGTGAAACTCTGCGCCGCTACCTCAGGGACGCCGCCACGGCGTCCACAGGGGAGCGCGCCGGCTAATGAAGTTGCGAAGCTTAGAGCAATTAGACACATCAAAGCCAGAATCTGAAAATTAATTAGGCTCTCCTCTCTTTCTGGTCGGCGCATCCGCTCGTGCAGAAGCTGATTAGCATAGCGCCATCAAAACAACACAGGTGTCGGCGAAGGAGACTGTTAGCAGGAACACGTGCTGATCATGTATGTTCTGGAGATCAAAGACTGCAAACGAGCTGGAGACCAAACAGGATGCTGTCTTCTCTGATCTGCACGTCACCGTGCACACCTGGCCCCATCAGGGAGATTTCAAGGCGACGCCCACTCGTTTACCTGCAGATGGCGCTCACATTCAACAGCCGTTAGCTGGAGCGGTGTTAGCCACCCAGGGTCATTCAAATGCTAATAACCATGTAATAACCACATTAATGTAGGTGTGACATGAACCAACTCAGTCGTTTGGAGAAAGCTGAGAACGTCTTATCACAACACCGTTCCGCTGGCTATGCTAGCACTTGTCCAACAGCACATCAAACAGCGGGCGGAGCCAGGAGCCGAGGCCAAAGGCTTCAAAGAAGATCAAAGAACAAAAAGGGAGAACAAAACTTGTGCTAACGGCACATGACAGTGAAAATTAGCATTGGCGCTCATCCGCCTTGGAAGCTTTGGGAGGCAGCGGAGGCCATCCAGACCGGAGCTCGGGGCCCTCGGGGGACATCTTATTTACAGGCTAACCTCCGTTTTCCTCCCCTCTGCCACTTCCCCCTCTCGTTCTGTCATCCCTCCATCGGCCGAGCTTTTAATCTCAAGAAGGTGAAATTCCATCTTTCAGCCGAGCGCGTAGAAGCACCGGCGTTCCGACTGTTTGACTGGGAGTTTAATGGAACTATTGTTCAGGTGGAGGCAGATCCCATTAGGCCCGCCCGGACTGGAGGAAAAACAGAAGTAATAGCCCAGCGCTCCGGCAATTCTGCCCGTCCAGCCGCCATTAAAAGGCTTTTGTGTGTCCGCCTGCGCTAGGCTACACGTCTTCACAGCAGCGGTGGAGGTCTGGTGGTCAGACGCCGTTTCCCTGAACCTCCATTACGCGTTAGCCACAGCGCTAGCAGGGTGGAGCTCAAGCTGCCGGGTTAACTTGGAATTACTCCTGAAATAGATGAGCTGAAGCTAAAGCTTCCTGCCTCCGTCATGTCTAATTAGCCTGAGTTAGCTGCAGCTCCTCATCAACACAGTGGGGGCACCGTAGAGCAGCTAGCATAAAGAGCCAAACAATCATGATGAGCGATCAAATCAACCAAACCTTCACGACACCGATCCGCCAATCCAGAACCAAAACTACCAAACTCAAATAAAATTTATTAAAAACAATCAGGATCAAAACACTTGTGGCCATTTGTTCTTTTCCTGGTTTTTATCCCCACAGTTACAGTGAAACCTTTGCAAGTCAACCAGTTCTACACAACTAGCGTTTCTACCCCACAAACACACACGCACGACACACACACACACACACACATTTCCAAAAGCAAAATTCTCATCCAACCTGTCAGCGAGTAAACACGCCCCAGCAAAGCAGCATCATTTGCATCGTGAGGCACCTTAAAAGCACCTGACACAAGTCATAAAAATGTATTAGCTTAGCGCGATGTGGGAGATGTGCTGAGTGTGTTGCCTGGCAGTGCTGAATAAGCTAACGGTAAGAAAACTTGCTCCGCGCTCCGCCACATGATACGGGTCAGGGATTGATCTCCGAATCCTGGATCTGGCGTGTGTGTGTGTGTGTGTGTGTGTGTGTGTGTGTGTGTGTGTGGGCTACTGGAGCTGCTGCACAGCCTGGGCTAACAGCTAGCTGGTGGTGAGCATCTCGGTTTATGTACTCAAGGTAAAGTGAATTGCCTTCGCGGGGCGGCGTCAGCGGAGAAACGACCAGATTGATTTACAGCCACGATTGAGTGATTGTAGTCTGCTCATGCTAACGCTAACAGAAAGAAAAAGGGAGAAAAGCTAAGTGTACCATCGACAGCATCGACACGTGTCGGCTAAAAGAGAAGCTAACGCACCAGTTACAGACCATCTTTAAAACAGCCTTAGGCCCTTGACCTTTGACCTTGTCTCCTGGCCTCAGACACCAGCCGAGGTCAGCTGGTGTTTAGACATCAACCACTCAGTCACATCCTTCCATCGCCATGGTTACAGCACAGGCCCCAACGTAGCAACAGTGCGGGATTCTCACGTTTGACAACACAATAACCTGGAGATCAAAGCGTAGATGCTAGCGCCGACTTTGGTCTGATTTATGATGAAAGCAGCAATGTTTTACAGTCATGTGACAGCAGGCACTCAAAAAGCATTAGCTTAAAAGGTCAGCGCTAACATGGGTGCGGTCAGAGCGCAGCAGCAATAAAGGCTAGTCGGTCAAACACCAGAGAGGAGGAAAGAAAGAATCCTACCTGGAAAAAACAGATGAAAGGATGGAGGGAAAGACGACAGATGGAGGGAGACATGGAAGGAAAGATAAACATGAGCCATAGATGGCACAGACACCATCTTGCTAAACATGGTCACAACATCAGCGCTAACATTAGCACGAGCTTCAATCAACACAGCAGCAACAGCA
>CAAE01014347.1:667520-706562 GCA_000180735.1 Tetraodon nigroviridis | reverse complement strand
TCTCAACTTTAATATAAACCCTAAGCCTATATAGGTATAAAAAGCACATGCAAAAATGGAGTCGACATGTTGTATTGCTACACACGGCGAGGCATTAGCTTAGAATTAGCATTGGCAGCAAAGATGATACGTTTCATAAACAGCCAGCAATCGTTTGACGACTCACCTCGACAACAACGTCCTCGCGGAAACCTTGACATGTCTTCTTTGTTTTCTTCGTCTTTGTCTTCTTATATATTTTAACTGATTTATTTATTACAGTTGTAAATAGTGTTTGCAAAAATCAAAATCCTCCTGTTCTTCTTCTTCTTCTTCCTCGTCGTCGTCGGCTTCTTCTTCTTCTTCTTCTTCTTCGTTGGCAAGCAACAACTTGGTACATTACCGCCGCCAACTGATGTGGAGTGTGTGGCGTGTCCGCCTCCGCAGTGTACAAAGTTACATACAGCTATAAAAACACGGCAAGGTTTGTCCTGAAACCGTCTTCCTAGGGAAGAAAACTTGTAATTTGACACTGCTTAGGAATTAATATTAAATTCAGATAGATTTAGGCTAAACGTGTGTGGATTCAAATTGATTTCTTTGCACAGAAAACAGTGAAAAATAAGATCTAGTTTAACTGACTCCAAATATTTGACCGTTTGTTCACAAACAATAAAATTATCTGCGCGCTTTTGTTTGTTTGTTTGTTTTTGGCACCAAGGCCCCCCGGCCTGATCTGATCTGTCAGAGACCATTGTTTTCGCGGTTTAAAGTGTTGCATTCTCACATCGCACCACAAGGTGGCGACACATCCCAAACGATCCTCAAACCTGGCATCGAGCGGGCTCCATGGTACGAGTCTAATCCGATTCAACATTTATTATGTACGACATTAATACCTTTTAACACAGAATTCTAAATTTAAAATGAGAGCTGCTCATTAATATGCCGTGTATTGAGCCTCGCTGTCAAAGCAGACAAGAACGCGCTGATTTTTCTCAAGAAAACATCCTATTGAAACAGGCTCTGATTGCTTTGGCACTCAGAGCAAGACATTTTCTCATTTGGAGAAGTGACTAATATCATTATTTTTAAATATGATATAACGTTAGATAAGATGCTGAGCAGGAACACTGACGCTTGAGAACTCGTGTACTCTAACATGGTTCCCAGCGATGCGTTGGATAAATGTGACTTGCGTTAAAGTGCTGTGAGAAAGTAACATGCGGGCTTTATGAGAACAAATAGGAGTTAAATTAGAAATCCATTTATATTTCACACCCCAAAACCAAACAAGGATGCTCTCACCAGTCTCTAGAAGCGAATCGGGCCCGCCTTTCATCTCCCTAATGTGAGCACTGTCTTATACAGTTGAACAATTACAACAGTGCATTATCCAACTCGCTGACTGTAATTCAATTAACTTCCTCCCCCTGGCTTCATCCACCCGGATAATACACACATTAATTAACAGCAGAATCCAATATCAGCTGTTCGGCGCCTCCACTTATTTTCATTTCGTATATATAAAAAAAAAAAAAAGGTCAAAGCAGCCGATTCCAGCTGGAGACAGTTGATGTGTGTGTGTGTTTGCGAGGGATGATGAGGATGATGAAGAGGCGGCGTGCTGCCGTAACTTCAGGGTCGTCAGGAACCACACGACAGTCAAAGCGAGGACCGGGGAGCGACGCTTGGTTGGGAGGTCAGAGGTCATCTGGAGTCAGGGCACTTCCGTTTAATCCCCCACCCTAATTAGCGGTGGAGGCAAAACTAATTAGCACGTCTCACCTCATTAGTCACATGATCCTTCTGCTTTTTTGACTCTCATTCCTGCCTTGCTCAAGTGCGTCGAGGCGTCTGTGTTTATCTCCCTGCTCCAGTATCTGCTGCACCTCAGTCCATTCACCTCGACGGATGGGGAACATGAAATAACGAAGCCCTGGAAAAGTTATCGGTGGATTCAAACTCATTCCTTAGAACACGCCCTGCTCTTGACCCTGCATCGGCTAGCGTCCTTCTGGATCTAATGATCCCCTTTCTTTTGTCGGCGGTTTGGGTCGGTACGTAGGAAGCAGGTTTCCTCATTTTGCCACTTTTGTTTAAAGCAAAAAGAAAAAGAAGGGAGAATTGGGAAACATCTGAAGTCTTTACGGTTCTGGCAGGACGGAGGAGCCTGTCAGGATGCTGGAAACGTCTTCAGAGGAGTGAGAAGTTGTGAGAAAACTACCTGCCAGGTTTTTTTTTTTCTTTCCTACATTTTGGCTGGAGTCAATTTTTGGATCGACGGTGGCTCGAAAAAAAATCGAGGCTTTGACCGGATTCCCAGAAACTTTATATTTTCAGGAGCTGGATCCGTCCCACCACAGAAGCTTTTTTATTTCCTCTCTCTTCCTAAACTGGTTTGGAATTCAGATGGCAGATGTTGGGAGGGAAGCTTCCCCGGCTGCGTTCCTCCTACCAGGGATGTGTTTTCCGACCTTCGTACCTGTTGCTTCTTTGTCCCAGGAGCAGGAGCAGGTCGCGGGGTCAACGCCTCCTCTGACGTGCTTGGCGCGATCATCTAAACGAGGAGCAGGAATTAGCGTCAGTCAGCCAATCCTCGTGTCCAACCACGAGACCTCCCCGCTCAAAACATGGCTGCCGGTCACAAGACAGCAGGTCAGGTGGACCCGAGGCTCCGACCTTTGCTCAAGGTGGCCTTTTGGTTGGAGGAGACGATTAAAAAAGAGAGGAAAAAAAAAAACGTGACGAGTCGCTCAAACAACCCAAACGCGCGATGGGAAGCGAGTGGCGGCGGGAGAGGATCAGGGAGCTAAACGCGGGGCTGGAGATACTGAAGCAGATTAGCGCCACTTCCCACCATGTCGACAGCTGCTCCCGTAACCGCGCCGGGGCCTAAAGGTAGCTCCCGTCTGCCGCCCGTAATACAATGGGAGCGGGAGGATCAGCGCGCGCCGAAGAACACGTGTTAGCATCACAAAGGGATTGTCAGCTTCAAACGCCTTACATCCCTCTGCCATCCCTCAGGATCAAACAGGCTGTTGGCTGGCGGTTATCAAGGAGCTCCCTTCCAGTCTAGTCGCGTCCTTGTTCTCCACCTTCCCTCGCCCACTCTCCTGCTTCCTCCTCCGCCCCGGCGGGCCTGCTAATCCCGCTCGCCGTTATCCTCCGAGCCATCTTCCCTCGCATTGTGCTCCCGACGCAGCTGACGGACGGATCCCCGAGACAATCGTCTTTGTTCGGAATCTGTCTCCGTCTTTTCTCCCTTCTCCCCCTTTTTCTTTTTTTTTTTTTAAACCAACATATCAACAAAACAGGATCTCATTGTGGCGCTCCTGATCTATCTTAAAGCGGAGCATTGTTTCCCTGAATTCTCTGACAACCTCAGAGCCACACTCGGCACCGTGAAGAGAGAGAAACGTCTGGGAACGATAGGGGGCCCCTTTGTTCCCAATTGTAATGGAAGAACTCTCTAACTCAATCCGCGGCGCGCTAAACAGGCCGCGCCTGAATACATTTGCTGATATGAAAGCGCCACATTATGAGGCAACAATTGCTAGAATTAGATCAGAATTGTGCCGGGTGAAAAACAAGTCGCAGCAATCAGCTTCCTCCTCACAGGGAGATCTCCTCCGGTCTCCTTTATCCGGAGCCATTTCTCCAAGCCACACAGATGTGTGAGGAAAGGAAAAAAAAAGGAAAAGAGAAAGGAAACTGAAGTGGTATTGTGCTCCAAACTCGAAGAAAAAGGCTGGTGTGAATAGTCTTCGCTATCTTCTGGATGAAAGTTATGGTAGAAAACAAACGTCTGCAGATGAGATCTTCCATACGGAGCAGGAAGCGCGCGCTGCAGACAGATGTTGGCTGTTATTCTACTTATTTTATGTTAATTCCCCCAGAGAAATCTGTCGGATTGAAGTGATCATCTCAGCTGTGGGAGGGAAAACACTTCTGATGAAGCAGCCGAGGTGAGAGGTGACGTTTGTTTTCCCAGGATTCTCCTGTGAAAACAGTTCAAGGAGTGGAAATACCGCTTTCAACGCAACACGGTGGCATCTAAAAGGCTTCCTCTTCTTCATAAATCAGACACATCGGCTATAAATTTGAAAATAAAAGGACTAAGCCTGGATTTGACGCTTTCATAACTGGGAAAAACGCTGATTTCTGGTGTCTGGAGGGGAGGAGAACAAGCCGCTGAGCGGCCGAGTTGCCTCCTCAGGATTTGGGTTTGTCCAGTAGATGCCAGCAGTGAACCGTTGAAAAGCTGGGATCTGTAATTCCAGGGTGCTGATGGAGCCGCTCGGTCGTTGGAGATGGTACAGATGGCTGGCCTGAACGCAACACTTATCCAGACATTTCACTGTTCGCAGCGAGCTATCAAAGTCAGCTCAAAATGGAGGCTGTGCCATCCACTCCAAACTCAGTTCTAACACTTCCCAACAAAATTGCATTGTGAACAAAGTCGCGACGGATTTGGTCAGCGTTCAGCACAGATGTCTCCCCCCTCCACACACACACACACACACACACCCCACCCGGTGAATGTTTGCGTTAAATAAAAAAAGGGGAAAAAAAAAACAGCGCTCACATCCTCTTAAAAAATCAGCACCGGATTTTCAGGGATAAATGCTCAAGTTGTAATGTTTTAATCCAGATTGGAGTGGGACACATTTATTTATTTCAAAGCAGGAGTGCAACCCATCAAAAAAGAAAGAAAGAATGGGGGGAGGGCCTCCCCACAACAAACAGAACAGGTCTAAATCATATCAAAAATGGGAGCGCGGCTAAAAAGCCCCCTTTGGGTAATTAAACCTCGGAAGGGGGGAATAAGCTCCCTGGATACGGATGCACTTCCATCATTCCACAGTTTGGTTTTCGCTGCCCCGCGCCACCTTTCCATCACGTTTTCATGTTCAGCTAAACCAAAGGTGCATCCATCCTTCTATTCCGGGCCCCTGCGTGTGGTCACAAGACCTATTTTAATGTGTTTCTTTGGTTGCCAAGGTTACCTTTATTTAAGTATCTGGTGGCTGTTGTGACATTTTCTACTTTAAGTGTAAAAAGACTCTGAATCTGTGTTTTTGTTTTGTCCACAAAGTCACCTGTGGGAGTGTGTGTGGCTGGGTGTTTGGGCTCCAACAATAGGTCATCTGTGCCTATTTCTGGAGGGCGGGGCCCTGGAGACCCGGCGCCGCCTTGTGATTGGCTGGCTCCTCACTGGGAGAAGTTTACTTTGGAGGGTGCTCCACGGTGTTTTGGTTTTTTTTCTTCTTCTCCCCTTCCAATTAAATGTGGAATGCGGCATGCTGAAAGGCCATTTGGAGTGCGTTAAAATATGTGTGTGTGTGTGTGTTTGTTTGTTTTCACCGCCTGCTTTTTCTTCTTCTTCTTTTTTTTTTTTGACCAATTTCACAAAGAGATCTTTGAGTGAAAACCAGGCTACCTCCCGCCTGGTTAGACTGGGACCCGAGACCCACTTTCATTCTCTCCTTGTCTGCTGTCGTGGCCTTTCAAAATAAGAGACGGCTACAAAAAATAAATAAATATTTATATAAATTCAGTGTTAAAAATCCAATGTGGGAAATAACCCGTGAGTGTCTTCAGACTCCCCCCCCCCCAGAAGAACACCCAATGTTTGGGTTCGGGAAAGAAGATGTAAACTGTACAAACCCAGGAACCTCTCAGAAACTGCACGTATTAGCACCTGCACTCTAATGCGGCAATGAAATAATTTGAACTTAATGAACGTGCGTTAATGGTGCCGAGCCGCTTTTATCCGACTCCCTTTCAAAGGTGTTTTTTTTCTTTCCCTCACATCGCCTTAGATGCAACATCACAGCACCAGCGAATCTGACAGAGAGGAGGAAAGTCTTTATTTGTACTCAAATGGGTCTCATCTGAAATAATGAATATGTCCTTGAGAAAAACAAAGAGCCCCACAAAACAGGCTACTTTTCCACAGAGGCAACGGAGATGGCAGATAATAGTTTTCAAGTCTGCCGCTGCTCTGTAAATGAGTTTGTTCAGTTCTGCTGGCTGCTAACTGTGACTTCCTTTCAATTTGTCTCTGGGTTTTCACACGCAGGCACACTTTTCTGATTTTCTCCGCTTTGTCTTTGTTTTTCCGTCATCCGGCCTCCGTATTTACCCTCTCCTTGGCTCTCTCGTCGCCCTTTCTTTCACTTTCCCTCTTAATCTTTTCTCACTCCCTGTTCTCTCAGTTTACCGCATTCTTTGGTGTGGCTGCTTTGTACATCATTTACTTGTTCTGTTGCTTTGTTCGGTTTTACTCGCTGGGCACCAACAACAAACGACGCTTCTGTTTTCCCTGTGGATTACTCGCCACAAATAGTTTACCTTGACTCCGGCAGCCTAATTCCATGATATTCTTCTGTAACTGTTATTACAGCTCCGCGATGATCAAAAACGCCGACCAGAAATTGTGGATTGAAATTGCCGATAAAGTTTTTGAGGAAAGAAGCTGCGAAAACGACCGCTGGACTTGGACAGGGCAACAAGGAGCTGACTACGAGGACAAATGTGCTCTTTCATCACTCCAAACCGGCTGCCTGGGAGTTTATGTGACGTTAAAACAGTCTAAACTGTGGCTTAAAAGGTGCAGCCAGCAACCCACCCACATGTAAATACATGAAATACAGCATAAGAAGGTGCACAAGAAAACTGAGCGGGTCAGTAGGGTCAAAGGTCAGGGAGCAGAGAGGGGCAGGTGGTCAGCTGTAGTACAGAGAATAACCCAGCTCTGTATTTTTAGTGGAATTTTTGGCTAACTTGTACATTTGGTTCAATAATTACCATTAAAAAAACAAACAACCAAAAAAAAATCTGACCTCTGACCTCTGCTCGCAATTGACCGGTGGTTGCCTGGGCGCCACGCGTCATCCATCATCAGTTTTGTGTCAATGGCTCGCTCGTTTGGAGAAACTGGAAAAAAAAGTGGGAAAATCGTGATTTCACACTTAACCAAAAACAGGGATTAACAATGCTTCCGGTCAGAATCAACAACCTTAAAAAAAACAACCTGCTTTACTATTATATAAGCAGGTGACCCAAAGCTTCAGCTTTCCATTTCTCCCTTCTATCCCTCATTCTTTTTATTTTACGTGTCAACCAGGGTTTTCTATTCCCAGGGTTCTACTCTAGAGAGCCCGCAGTCCCACGAGAACCCTCCTAAGTCCTCACTGGCTGGGTTATAATGGCTTCCCGACGCCGCCTATTTAGGCTGCAACTTTCCATTAAATCTCCCTGTGTCATTACAGTTCATATTGTTAATTATGCAGCAAACGTCCCCAAGGGAATATCATGGAGGCCACTATTCCACTATCTGTCCATATGGCACTTAATTAAAAGTTTTCTTAAGAATAAATTGCATTCAATTCAATTAGAACTGTAATGTCATAGCAAAAATAATGGGCACAGCCTCCTACATCACACCGCTTAGAACGCTCACACAAAAATCTTTTTTTTTTTTTCCGTTTTTAAATTTTTTTTTGCGCAACGGGAAAAAAAAAGTGCATATCTCCCTTCAATAAAAAGCCCCCTAGTAGAAAATATGCAAAAAGCAAATATCACCAAAGCCTCCTACATGCCACCGAGCCCCAGGCAACAACGGCGCTCGAACACTTGAGCTATTTCTAGATTCCACTCTTGGAATTCACACCATGACAAATGAACCATTGGAGTTTGGAATTCCTATTTATCTGCTGCACACAGAGGCACTTGATTTGGGTGTGAAGAATAAAGGAATTATACGGACAAAACACCAGACGACTTAAAGGATAAATGATAAAAAAATAAATAAATAGATTGCGTATGTGTGTGTTTTTTTTTTCCTCCCCCCCTCTGGAGCTGCAGTTGTTTGTTCATCTGATTGAGGGTGTTTAGGTGGGCGTGTCCTTATCATCTGGATTTTCTGATCTAACCAAAGGGATGGAAATTCAAATAAGCAACATCTGATATTAAACATCCACCAAAGCCTGGGGATTATTTCTTTCAGAGACCTTTTTTTTTTTTTTTTTTAGAAACAAATGCCTTTTTTTTATAATTTAGAAACGAGCCCAAACACCACGAACGACCGCATCTTAACCTCGCCTCCCCACACGATGCACACCGATGGGGGAAAAAACAGAAACGATACATCCATTTGGTAAAGTAGGCTGCTGTTGCTGCGCCCCATCTGCCGGGTGTGAGGCGCTGACTTCATCTGCTGCCGTCGAGGCGGTGACGAGGGAACCGGGAATGAGCTGGTTTCCAGGGACCTGCGGTGAGGTTCATGGCCGGGGAGCCGCCGACTCCATCCGAATCAGGCTCTCAGGGAGCGCAGACCTCCGCCAAGCAGCCCATTTCCTCACATATCGGGGGAAAGAATTCCTTCAAAAAAGGGAAAAAAAAAACAAAAAAAAGACGGAGCCAGACAGTAATGTGGAACGTCAGCAAAAACTAATTGTCTGTTTCTTGTCCCATTATTAACACTTTTTAAAATGTCATTAAAAATTGCCCAAAACTTTTTCGAGTTATTTTGATAACAGTCAAGCAAACAAGCAGGCAGAAAGATAAACGCCGGCAAAATAACATAAATAAACCAACAGAGTTCATTTTCACCAATTATTCAGCAGCAGTTATTCTTATATCCACACACTTTGATTAATAACACACTTCATTGTTGTCTTACCTTTACTTGTAAATGAAGTCGAGCTGTTAATTGTTAGCAGTGACTGTTAGCCACATGTCAATGTGGTTAAAACGCTGGAAGCAGCAAAAGTGTTAGACTATTGTCCAATTAACAAAAATAAAACAAACAAAAAACATGTCCTCTCTTGCCACTTTTTCCTTCTTCTTCTGCTTCTTCTTCTTCTTCTTCTGCAGCAGCAGAGTAGTGCAACAACCTGTGGGCTCACAGGCGCCCTCTGCCATCAGTCAGAGGTACTGTTTGCCTCACCCTGCCGCTTCACCATGAATCTCCGACTCTACAGACGTTAGAGAAACATGTCATACATTGCCTACATTGTGGAAAGACAGAGGATATAAAGCATTTATTTGCGATGTACAGGGGACAGCGACACACTCGTTGCATCGCATGCCTGCAGTTTGTGAGAGATTTCACGACCCAAGCAGAGTAGTGATGCCTCACGGCGCAACTCCTCGTTTGAACAGGACAACAATAGCAGGTTTCAAATCAATCACATATCAGCAGAGTTCAGACACGTAAAAACGCCATTGTGTCATTGTGGCCGGCGGCTGCCCTACAATGAGGGACTGTTGAAGTCAGCGCAGAGGTGGCGGTTGATGGATCCTCAGCGTGTCACGGCCTCGACCCGCTCTTTAGAAACTGGGGAGTTGGAGGAGATAAGGGGGCAGTTAGGGGTTACGTATTGTGTGTGGTTGCAGCGTTTTAGTGCCTGGAAGTAGAATTGATTTCGCTCACTTAAAAAAACCATGCGTTAAACGCATGGAGGAGCAGAGACGGTGAAGGAGGCGACGGAGAGCGCGCCGTGTGCAATAACTCATAACGTGGAGCTTGAGAGAAGCAGTCAGCAGCTGGTTTTGCTGTGCTAAGCCAGTCTAGCAGATGTGCATTCACCCGAAGACTTACGCAGCTGCTGCTGCTGCTGCTGCTCCTCTGAGCTATCCCGCGCTTGTGTGTTGGTGTGTGTGTGTGCACGGCTGTTTACTCAGCAGGGCTTATGGCCATGACATGTGTGCCTTCATAGTTCCCCTCTATAGGCACCGTAAACAAGCGCAACCCCCTAAATCTGTTTGAGTTGATTCGATTTTGATTGCAGGAGCGTATGAACGCTTTCTTGACCATTGTCTGACTTGGACTCAGGTTTGGATGCGTTCTGCAGATCCTCTCCCTGGAAAAGCCATTCGAGGAGATGTGGGGCATCCTGTGGTCCAGGTCCACCTCCCCTTTGAGCGTCATGGGTATCTCGTGTGGCTGCTTCAACCACTGCACAACCTGGTGATGCTAACTTGACTGACCGTTTTATCACGAGGTCACGCTAAACAAGCCTGCAGTCTCGACACATACTTTTTTGTAGTCTCACTCATACGTTTTTTAACTCCAAAATCCCCGGCAAAAGTTAGGAAAACTGCATACTGTTGGAGTATCATTGCATAAGCCGCACCATTGAAAGCAAAGGACAACAGTTCCCACTTGCCCAGGTGGGGACTCAAACATACTCTTGACCATAACTCAACTCTCCACTGTGTGTTTATGCATCGTCACACATTGTTAGCAGAAATATCTCTTAAATAAACAAGAAAAACATGAATAATCCCAATTAAATAAATGCTATGCGCTATAGACGTTTGTGATACCAGTGTGTGTTTTGCACCCGTGACTCATTTCCAGACATTCATCACCAGGCAGCCACTTCAGTAAATGTGCTCCCATCGGCTCTGCAGAACTGTATGAGTGTGCCACACACACACACACACTCGCGGCGTCCCGATGCATGTGTGTGTGCATATGCATGACTGACGCGCACAGGCGCAAACACGCCGCTCTTTCTTCTCATCTCATTGGCAGGCTCATATCCCATCTGCTCTCCAGGGGGGCGGACAGAGATAGTTGCCATTGTGGAACATCTCTCCCCAGACACAGATACACACACACACACACACACGATACCAAACTCACCGACACGACTCACACCCACACGAAGGACCCTCTCGAACCCCCCCAGAGCGTTGACTTCCATGCATCTGCAGTCCAGCTACATTCTTCCTGACTAATTGACTGTCATAGCGGCTGCGGAGATTAACTTCAGACCAATCCCAGAGATAAAGACCGCAGGCGCAGGGGGCCGAGCGCCGCGACGAGGGTGGAAATGGGCCGAGGGGGCTAATAACGCCGCATCTCCTATTTGTTATTGATATTTACAGTCCGTCTCATCCCCCCACCCTCGCCGCTGCCCCTCCCCTGCCCGTCACCCGCACGGATTAGTGTTAATGGCAGGCTTATGGAATAAGCGAGCCCCTGTCACACCCATGTCCCCTCTTTGCCATCTCACAGATTAGCTGACGCTTTGTGATGGGCTCTCTCTGCGAGACACAAGCCTCCGAGTGTGAGGAAAAAAAGGAGGGAACTTTGTCTAAAACTTCCCTAAAAGTGGAGGGGGGCGGGGGGGGAGAGATATTGTGGATGTGTATGTGTGTGTGTGCGTGTGTGTGGAAGCAATAGGATGCTGGAGGGTATTAACATGGTTATGAGTGCATTTTGTGACTGCAGAGGCTTCAACAAAGTATCTTTTTTAGACTTTATCCTTTGGAATTAACAGATTGGGATGCAGATGACATAAGATGGATATAGAGGAAGTAAACCTCGTGTTCAGTGCTCCCATCTGAAAATGACCGGGTCAGGAAAAGCTCCCGCCTGTCCCTCATCCTTCTTACTCTGTCTGGAAATAATGTTTAATGCAGATTTTTTTTCTTTCCCTCACAGGGAACTGATATCTGTATTTTCCTGCAGAAATATATCATACGGATGGAGAGAAGAGGACTGGAGTGACACCCAGGAACAGTTGTCCGGTCACTGAACGTAATCTCGAATACAAGTCTGGTTTATGGCATGATAGCATATAGCATATAGCATATAGCATATAGCATATAGCATATAGCATGATGTCCAAGCAGGACAAACCAGCTGTGCTCATAAAAACCGCTTCAGCAAGTCCTGGTCCTCACAGAAATACCTCCGAGAGGCAGGAACCAACAGCTGGGATGTACATGAGGGTCTAGTGGTGGTTAAAATTAAAAATAATGCACAATAGAGGGAACACAATGACCTTACTTTTGCTTTTTGTTACCAAAGTTTGGTCGAAAGGAGCATTTTAAACACCGGTGACAGCCGTGTTAAACAGTTACATGTTTGCACTTTCAGTTCCTGGCGCATTTTTGGGGCCGTGTGATAAAAAGTAATTTGTTTCGAACAAGCTCGAGGAAACAGAAAAGAAAATTACATTTCTTTCCCATATTTTTTTCCTTCTTTCAGTTCGTTCCAGACCGTTTTTTTCCCCCTCCCTCCCTCCCGTTCGTCACTCCGACAGCTCAAACTTTCTCACATTTTCATTACACTTTGCTCCGCGAGAGTAGCCTCGTCTTCTTTCCCTCTCCCGCCCGCGCTTTCTTCCCTCCGTCCTGGCTGTGCCGAGGACGGCCGTGCTCTCGTGGCATCTGTCTGCTGCTCCCCAGCTTGTCTGCGTGTGATCAGCTCCTCTCCAGCTCTCCTCCACACTTATTTCCTCGTCTTAGAGCTCCCTTTTTTTTTTTTCCTTTCCCTCGCAGACCGCCGCTCAGCCTCCTCGCTGCCAACTCACTGTCGCTGTTAACTCACATACCATCTTATGTATTGCCAAAGCAGATTGTGTTTGGAGGGCAAGCAATTAAGGGGGAGGCAAGCGCAAAACTGTAATGTAATTTTGGCTGCGATATTTACAGGGGATAAAAGGAGGAGGGGGGGAATTAAAAAAAAAAAAAAACATAGGAGGACTTAAGCTGGTCAGACATTGTGGAGTCAACACCGCAGAGAATAATGATCCTGAGCTGAGATTTATTGGGACAGAATCTGGCACTTCCCTAATTACGAAAGGCCAAATGTCAAGCCTGCTCGCTGTCAGCTTGGTGGCGGGTGGTGCTGCCTTTTTTTTCCCTGTCCCTCCTTCTCCCATCCCTCCCTGTGTTTCTTCCTCTCCATCTCTCTCTCTCTCTCTCTCTCACCCTTTTTTTTTTGCAAGTTTTCCGCATGTTTTATGAATCTCATTAAAAGTCATTAAAAGTACGGTGCGATTTCCGCAGCCTCCGTTTCGTGGCCCCTGAAGTCCTTTCTGCAACTGTCACAGATCAGAGGAGGAGAAGAGAAAGTGCGGGGCACAGATGAAGAGAAGAAAGGAGGAGGGGGGTTATAAAAGCGAAGGAAGATTTGAGTTAGACGTTTAAGGTAAACAAGAGGGAAGAAAGGGTGAGGGAAAACAGAAGTGAGAGCGGAGGGCAGGGATCCTGAGTGGATCGGGCGGTTAGCATCCCTGAGCTCCGTCTCTGAAAGGTCTCATATTTACAGACGCGACTTTTCTAGAAGAAAGCCCTTTGATAAAGTTACTGGACACAAACAAACATCCAGCCGGGGCATTTTCTGACAATTTGACAGTGTTTTTCAATGCGCTCTATTCTGCATTTACAGCTCCAATGCCGGTGTCGGGGTCAAGGTCTCCCGCTCGGAGAAGCGGGGCCAGGTCGTGCCCGGATGGCTCATCGCTTTGAGCGCACGACGCATCCTTTAAAGGCGTCTGCGCGAGGATGTTCGGTCGGCGGAGAGAAAGCCGTTTCCATCCCTTTCAGAACAAACACAGATTAAGAAGCCGCGAGGTGAGAACCGGCGATGTAAAGCGAGAGTTGAAAGGGTGGCGGGGAGAGAGGTGGCACTAAAAGCGGCGTGTTTGACACGCGGCCTTCCAGCTGCCGCGCTGCCGGTCGCGCTCCCAATTACTTCGGTTCAATAGATGGGCTGAAATCACATTGGCCCCGCGTGTGTGCGCTCCCTTAGCGCGCGGGATCTCCATCATCCGCACGCACCGATCGCACTGACTGGCTCATTGTTGCGCGCCGCGGCGGCTAATTGAAACGGAAGCGCGCGGTAAAGGTTGCAAAGTTATTTTCATCAGGCTCTGCGGATGGTCTGGCACCGCCGAGGCTGCACCCTAGAGCAGCAGGTGTGTGTGTGTGTGTGTGGGGTCGGTCGTTGTGGCCGGTCGGATCTTAGGAAGAGAGATTGGAGGGAAAGGTGAAGGTAAAAGTAAATACTGGAATGAGTCACTTTACTGGAACGACTTCACTTTGTTCCTGATTTCAGTGGCATTTAAAGAAAACTTAAACGATGAACTATCTAATTCAACAAACAATGTCTCCAATCTGAAACAAGGTGCCTTTAACACGTTCTTAGGTGTGTGAGGCTGATTGCCGGGGCTCCGGGATACACGCTTTTGTACTTTGGGTCTTTTTCCAAAATGTCACTGCTAATCAACAAAGCGCACAAAACAGGGCTAACATTTACAATAATTGTTTTTGATTCTACAGAATGGGTTTATGAGAATAGCACCGTTAATGACGGAATCATCATTTCGTAACAGACGCTGAGAGGCGCTGGCTGCAATTACAGTGGATAACGTTCTGGTTTTGCACACCTAGAATCAGAAAAGGTTGGAGGTAAATATTCAGCCTGTGGGAATTGTACAAGAAAAATCCATTTTTCTGTCCGTTATTTTTATTCTAGTCCTTCTTAGTCGTCAACACTGCATAATCGTTAGACTATATGATCATGATCAAAGTGGGCTGCGATGACACAGTGAAGTCATTCATCAGGAAATGACACACTCGCTCACAGCTTCGTGATTTCATGGAAGCGAAGGTCCAGGGTATTTTCTACTTCTATTTACAGTGGTTTGTTTTTTCTGAACCTCTAAATCTTAAAGGAGCTACACTCATAGCCCCCTTGCAGCTGTGGGAGTGACACATTTCGGTCATAGAAAACTAAATGCCCCCATTGAGTGATGGATAATAGGCAAAATACCACAGTCTCTGGCGTTTAAAGACACCCAGTAGCACTGATGGGAAAATCTGTCCTTGTTGGAGGGGAACGACTCGTTAAATTCTGAATAAAAATGCCAAACTAACCTGGATTTTACACACTCGTGTGATAGTGAGTGTTGGGTGAGGCTGCCTCTGCTTCCAGCCCACCGGCCAACTGGTACTGCATCCAAGATGAGACAAATGTGGGTGGAAGCTGGAGTTCTGCTGGCTGAACTGATGTGAGGGACGGAGTTACATCTCCGCTAAAGTTCTGCTCGCGCTTAGAGAAGACAGACAACCACGTGGTGGGAGTTTTAGTTTCAAGCCCAGGAATAACCATTTCTTTAAAAGCACCCCACATCATCCAATTAGTCTGGCAGGAGTGAGAGACCCCTGATTCGGATATCTGAAGGGATGCCTCTCTCACACACGCACACACACGCACACACAAACATGTACCTTTTAACACCAAACCCACAAATAACAGCAAGAAGAAGGAGAAGTGATAGTGGAGAGACAAGAAGTGGGTATGTGAGGGGGGAACCCCTAGTGGGCATGAACACACACATGCGTCCAGACACACACAGACACACACACACACATCAGACGGAGCCCTGCAGTCCCACCTTTGACACTAAGCTTCCAGAAGCAGGGAACTCTGGCTCATCCCCACTAACACAGACTGGCAGGTGAAGCTAAGCGCCTTCTCTATTCTCCTCCAGTCCTCTCCCTGTTCTGTCTGTCTTCTTCTCTTTCTCCACCTCCACGTGCATCTTCCTTTCTCTCCTATTTCTGTTTCCCACATCCATCTGTTTCCCCCTCCTTTCTCTCTCTCTCTCTCTCTGTCTCTCTCTCTCCCTCTTCCCGCTCTCTTTTCCCTGTGAGGCTGCAGGCTGGGGTTGAACTCATCTGTCAGGATCAGAAAGGGTCTGGAGTGACGGGAGACTCCTGTTTCAGCAAGATAAACAGCCAGCACAGATCAAAATACTCTTCCTTTAACACACACACACACACACACACGCACACACACCTACACAAAGGCGTGCAGGCGGTAAAGCGATCCATCTTGCGCAACTGCTACGTCAATTTGAGAGCGTTAGCAACTTGTCAGATTAAAAAAAAGGTGCAGCATCCCAAACTCAGACGTCACCTGACTGTTTTCACAGTCATTCAGAATTCTGCTCAACTTGGCCGGAGAACTCAGGCGGCTCCCCAACAAAGAGGCGGATATAGATCTTTAATGGGGCTGCAGGTATTCCTGGATGAGATCTGGAGACATATGTATCCACGTCTGCTGATACCAACGGCTTAATACCAAAAAAATAAATAAAACTACCTTCCCTTCCTTTGTCGCGGTTGTTTTTTTTTCCTAGTTTTTTTTTTTTTAATTGCCAACAAGCGCTACTTCAACTCCTGCCAAGATGACAACGGTTGCCCAAATGTTCTATTTGATGTTTTCGAGCCTCAAGAGCAAGTGGGAGAGAAAGAGTGATACAGAGGGAGAGACACCAGGGGAAAGCAGAACATAAATGGCAATAAGAGAGAGGGAGAACGCGAATGAGAATGAGAGGAGTGGAAAACAACATTAGCCCGAGACGTGCCAAGTTCGGTATCTGCCAGCCTGAGGTGTGTGCAGTCCCGGGTGTTGTAGTGGCGGCGGAGGGCCGGGGGAAGGAGGGGTGAGGCAGTGGGTGTCAGGTATGTCTGCCGTTCTATCTCAGCACTTCAAGATGTGTTTTTCTTTCGCTGCAGCTGCTGTTCGCCCGGATAACAAATCATTCCCTACAGCGCCTTCTGGTAACCTCGTCATTTCTGCTAATAACATTTGGAGATGCTAAGCTTGTAAATTAGCGAATCTGGACCGAGGAGATATTATTTATGCTTGTCTCCCATACTGAAAGACTTGTCTTGATGGGTAAATTGTGTTTAATTCTTGGAGGAAGCCCGTTTTTTTTTTTTTTTTTTGCCTGCACCCCAGCGTGAGATGAGATTAATCCCTTGACAACCTTTGCAGGCGCACTTAAAAATTGCTCCCAAATGTCAGCGCCGCCGCCGCCGTCAAGATTTGCGGCAGGGCGGAAACGGGGAAGAGACGCGGGACCGGGGACACATGCGGCCCACATTATCCTGCCCTGAACACAAACACACACTCGGTGTTTTTTCTGCCTTTTAAGCGTTCATAAAAAAAAAAAAAAGAGAGAAAAAGAAAATACTCGAACTGGAGGCACAAGCCATCGCCCGCCCACGTGTGCAGACACACACCTTGCACCCTCCTATAGATTATGTTCTTGTTATACTGACTGACACACACACACAAGTAAAACTGCATCACTTTGAACCATTTGAGTGGCGACAGCAGACACGCGTTCACACACAAGAGCAGTTGTCCAGACACACAACACTTACAGCCTGTTCCCCAGATTGCCTTTTACTAATTTGTTCTCCGACTGCTAGTTGTTTTTTTTTTTTTTCCTTAAAGTCATTTTTCTTTACGGGTCTTGCTGAGAACACGAGTTGGAAATTTATTAACCTAGATGACAGACGCTGCCCGGAGAGGCCTCGGAGCTCCGAGCTGCTTCTTTTTCCTCTTTTTTATTCGCACATAAATTCAGAGCGTGGAGCTTTAAACGCTATCAGAACACCCGCGGCTGTCCTCGCGGAGCTCCGTGGTGAGTTCAGATGCTCCTTAAAAGCAGCTCACAGGGTCTGGTTGACAGGTCGCTCTGGGTAACGGGTCTTGGGCCCGGTTCCTACGCCCCTCCGGCCTTTGAGAATAACATCCAGGCTCTAAAGCGATGGAGAGGGGCGGCGGGGGGTATCTCTTTCCTAATGACCCAAAGACTGGCGGACATACCAACTGTCGACACGCATCTCTGTGTTTGTTTCTCTCCGTGTGGTCCCACGGTCGCGCTCCTGCTCTCCTCTGCTCGTTCTCCTCCTCCTCCTCCTCCTTCCCCCTCCCCGCGACCTCACAGCTGGGATCTGAAAGGAGAGAGTGGAAACGAGTGAGGGAATAAAACAAAATGGCGTAATTAGATTGTTAATGCCTGGTGATATCAGAGGACTTCAGAGGGCAGCAGTGAAACGATGGGTTTGGTGTTTATCTGGGGACCAGCGCGTCCGCCTGCACGCTTGTCCTTCTGCGCGCCTGCTTGTTATGCACATGCTCCATTTGCATCGAGCATTATCATTATCAAAAGGGGGGGCAGCTGACCCCTCTATGTAGCAGCTTTGCAAAAAAAAAAAAAGAATAAAAGCTGATGTTCACTTCGGGGTTCGGCGGGAGCCGTCGTACAACTGCAAACAATGAGCATTAATGTGCTTAAAAACGAGTTGGAGAGTGCTCTCTCTCCCAAAGTTCCGCTGGCGTCTGACCCCCCCCCCACCACGGCACAAACCGACACGCGTGACTGTTTTCACGGAGCAAGTCGCTCCTGCTAATTATAGTTATTAGCAGAAGCCGGCCCCGCGCACCAATTACACCCGTCTGGGGGGGGGGGGGCGGCGGCGATGAAAGCAAACAGTTGCCGCCTGAAAAGGTGGAAAAATCCAACGAGACAATGACATTTTTCATCCGACTCTTTTTCTTTGACTTTAAAAAAAAAAAAAAAAAAGAGCAGGAAGTTGACCTCTGACCCCGAGAAGATGAGTTGGCTTCCTGCGCGTTGGTGCGTGTCCAGACCTCCGAGCGTCGTGGTGTTTAACTTTGATAAAATATGTTACGTGACAGAGAAAAATAAATAAATAAAACGCACCGAGGCTTTAAAGTTGTTTTCGCTGAGCCGAGGGGATGTCGTTTAAACACAGACATAATCCATAAGCTGAATAACAAGCGGGGAGGCTGCTTTTCTCCTCTATCCCTCTCTGTGTGTCGCACAGCTACATCATGTCAGTCTGTCGCTGTCTGCATGTAGGCCGCAGATCCGGTGACACATTTGCACGAGCGCGCGCGGGAGCTGTCCGCGTGCGCGCCGATGTTTCTTTATCGGAACATTTTAGAGGCGGTGAATTGACAGCTTGGCACGATGCTGCAGCGAGCAGCTCACCGGACCGCAGCCTCATTCCCAGACAAACAGAAGATGGAGAACGGTCACATGGTTCGGCCGCTTACTGTACCATAATCTTCTGCCAATTCACTGATTAGGCTTAGTAATAGACTCAATACGCAGCTCATCATTCAAATATTTGATATAAATGCATATTTTTGTACACTCTATTGTTAGTTTTGCTGTAGAAACTTTCATCTATTTCATTTAGAAGAAACCATGCATAAGATTCCAAAAGATTAGAAGTAAAACGTCTTTTGAACACGAGAAGGCCAAACGTTTCTTCACTAAACATCAGTAATCTCTAAGAACTCTGTCTTTGTCTGTACCTGACAAAAACGTTTTAGATCGCTGCTAAAATATAAAATAAGTTCAAAAGCTCACAAATGCACTCAGAAACAGTTGAAAGCAAAGGGAGTCGGACTTCTGTACCCATTGACACGGTTTATTGTCATCCCAGCATGTAATTTCTTGGTGATTTATACCTCAAACGTTTAAAAAAAGAGGAAAAACAGGAAGAATTCTTTGCTTCGATTTGGGACAATCAGTTTGTTTCTTTTGGCCAAATTTGCAGCAGAACCTTGGGGTAAGCGCATTCACAGACGACTGGTCCTCTCCCAGAATCCAGCTTGGACTCCAGCCTTTCTAAAGTTCTGGATCCGGTTCAGCAGGTTCGGATTCATCCGTTTCTCCCCCACATGCACAGACCAAATGAGCGCACGGGCACCTACCCCCTCTTCACACACTGCAGTTGTCCGTCAGGTGGGCGGTGCCCGGGTCCGTCCCTCTGACAGTGTTTACGGAGCTGTGTTTTGTGGCCGGTGTGGTCTCGCGCTCGTCCCTGCGGCCCAGTAAAGGCCTTCACAGCGGGGCTGCGCTCCAACCACAAAACCAGAGCTCGTACATCTGCGGAGCAGCGGCAGCATGTCGGAGCTGCAGATTTATGTTTTTGGGATCCGACAGGACAGGACGCGAGGAACTTTTTGGAGTTGAGTGAGTTTTGGATAATCGGTGAATCAGATTTTTTGTTTGTTTGTTTTATGCCTCATAAGTTATTAACAAATTTTATCAAAAGGAAAGAAAATTATTCACTTTTCATATTTGTATTTACTCCTAATAAAGAACCAACATCCCCTTGACTGCTATTATTGTGTGACTTGTGTTT
Source organism: Tetraodon nigroviridis (assembly GCA_000180735.1). NCBI lineage: Eukaryota > Metazoa > Chordata > Actinopteri > Tetraodontiformes > Tetraodontidae > Tetraodon > Tetraodon nigroviridis. The sequence continues at coordinate 686,789 of CAAE01014347.1, read as the reverse complement.
TATCAAAAGATCGGAATGAAAAACCACCAGAGCCTCCAGTGTGAAATAACTACGCATAAACGCATCGTTTGATTAACAGGAGCAAGCGCTTTTCATTATCCAGCCCCATAAAACAGCCATTTGAATTCATTTTAAGCAGTTCAGCGGTGTCTCATGTCGGCCTCTTGCGCGCACGCCCCGCCGCTGATGGCTGACACATGCCGTTTAAACAATCGCCTCAATCCCCCCCTTATCTTCAGGAGTTATGGGCCTAAATCGACTCATAATACACAGCTCACTGAGGGCGTAATCCCCCCCGAACATCGGCGTAAATCTGGGCTATATCCGCTACGCACAGACCAGCGTCCAGAGCCAAGGCCATTATGGCGGGAAAGCGCGAGCGGAGGGGATGCGTGAGACAGGCTCGCTAATGGGCCCGTCTGCCAATTCAAATGAGCGCGGAGCCATTAGCGCACCTTGGTTGAGGAAATCCCCCTGACCCTTGACGCCACCGCAGCTGCGCCTGTGCCGAAGAGTTTAAATCCACGGTCCCGCAGTGCTTGGGTTGGGGGCGCGGCCCGGCTCAATTGTCCAGATTGGTGACAGATCGTTTCGCACGAGCCCCGGAGACAAGGAAATCAAAGCTGACTGGCCGTACTCAGTGGTGCCAACACACACACACAAAATGGGGGAGCAAATATGTGATGACAAGTGAGAGTGCAGAGCGTCGTTCATGCAACCTTTTGGGGAAAATAAAGAGTTCAGAAGAAGGAAACGAGCTCTAGCCTGATCCAAAGTCAGCTGTCAGGACTGGTGGCCGTCGTCTGCGTGCCTCGCGGCATCTACAGGCGGCATGTGCCACAGAAACTCCTGTCACAGGAAAAAAACACTGAGCAAAGGAGTGTTTTCTATCCGCAGCGGTGGGACGAGGCGATCCCCTGGCTCCCCACCCCCGGAGTCCTTCCGCCTCTCCTCCTCCGACCTGAGTAGCCAGCTCGGATAGCCTCAAATCTGGGAGAAACCGGCCCTCGAGGCTCTTCTGATCCTCGGCTGGATGACAGTCGGGCGGCCTGAAGGGGTCAGCGTCGGGCTGCCTGACAAACTGGCAACCGACGGGGTTCTGGAGGGGGGGGTGGTGTTTTTCAGGGAGGGTATCTTGTGGCTGCTTGGCACAGAGAGCACGCTGACGGCTTCCAAATCCTGCCAGTCCCGCCGGGCCCTGCCGGAGCCCTTCCACATTACAGCACAGACAGGAAAAGGACCGGAGGCGCTGGAGGCCTGGCGCTAAGAACCTCCCTGTTAGGGTGTTCTGCTTGAATGTAATCTCCTATAAACTACTAAAAAACCCCCCCCGAAACATTCCTGTGCCTTAGCAATCACTGAAAAACAAAAAGATGTCATTTTCTTTACACGTCTTTACTTTTTTTAAAAAATAATTAGATTAGTTCAGATGCTCCAACGTATTAGCATGTACACAGAAGAGTTGGAATGTGATGTTTTTCTCATTTTAAAGTACATTTTCTAATCAATTTTAATAAATACTAATTGTTTAAACTGCAGTGAAACAATCACAGAAGTTTCTTAGTCTCATTTCTGGAAGCCACACAAACTTTTTCCACAACTAATTCTAATGCAACGGTGAACTCCAGACATTCAGGGAATCATAAAAACGTGTTTCTGTGCAGGGAACTGTTCCCAGAGTAGCTCCAAATATATTCCTAAACCTTTGCATTCATAACATTAGGAGTGAGGGCCACCATGTTGGGAGCTGTGTGTGGAAGCAACAGCCGGACTCACGTGTTGAAGCGCTGATTCCAGCTTCTCCTGAGCCTCATATCTGCAGCAGCAGGAGCGGCGGCGACACTGAACACCGGGGAAAGTGTCTTTTGGTTTGATCGGTACTCCAGTCGGACAGATGGATGCGGATACAGCGGTGAAGCCATGCCAGGCAGACACCAGGTCACACCAGGAAGTGGCCCTGCAGGCCCCGCCCTCCTTCATTACCATGCTTCCACCCAGGTGATCCAGGTGGGACGTCCTGGAGGCCATGACACACTCCCCCATCTCCCAGACACCTCCAGTCCTGTCCACACACCGAAACATCTCCTGTCTTTAATTTGCGTTGTCTGTCCTTTTATTTCCCCCTTTCTCTCACGTCCCTTTGCTTCATGGCACTCCGGAGCCACCCGTCCCCCTCGCTCTCAGCCTGCCGTCTCCCCCGTCTCTCCTCTCATGCGTTTGTCTCTGGCCCTTGTTCTGTTAATCCCCGAGGGTTTTGTTTATTTGTGTTAGAGCTGCTTTTACAGCTTGCGACTGACCCCACCTATTTTCTCACCAGTCATTTGAACAGCAGGGCTGCTTTGCAGCTACTCCACCAATTAGCATAGTATTAGCATAATATTTGCATGTGTGCATTAGGGTGTTGATGGGGAGAGAAAATAACAGTTTTACAGTTTTGTGGTTTTTTTATCCCCTCGGTATAAAATTATATATATTTCACAGGGTGACGTAAACCCGCCCACGTTCTTGCTTTAACCATGCTGGTGTTGTCAAGTTAGCGGTGAAAAGTTGCGTGGTTCCTGTGTGACTGGGCCACCTACACGCTAACATCTGCGATTTTAATGGCCAATTTGTCAAAACCAGCTTCTGTTTGCATCAAAACCCAGAAAAACGTCGATCTTTACCAGCTCGTAAGGGTCTGATCACAAAGGTCAAAGGTAAAAAGTGTCTCAAAGATGGTTTATGAATGAAAGAAGACGCAATCACTCAAATACGAGATAGAAAATAAGCAAATCTGTTCATATTTCAAAGAAGACGGGAACAGTGAGGTGAAAGTAGGCCAACTGTCAACGCCGCCGCTGAAAACGCTGACTGTTCCGTGCGGAAAGAGCGGCATCTGACAGAGAGGCGACACGTCAGTGGCGTGGAGCCACTTCTCCCCGGTCTCCCGATTGGCCATCGGCCCCCTTGGGCCCTTGGTGGCGTCTCGCTGCGTGCCACGCCTGTCCCTCACACGCCACCGCCCTCAGACGCATGGCATCAGGGCCGTCGCTCAAACGCCGGGGCAGCTTTGCGATCAGCCGTCTCGTGTCACAAGTTATCGTACAGTCGGTGTGAACGTTACACCCACCAGATGAGGGCGCCCAACATGGCATGTGTTGTTACTCTTTTTACTTTTGATATCCTAACTCCAACACTCAGGGCTAGAATGAGACATTTGGTAAATATTTTAGTTTCGCCTGTCTGATCTAAGTGTTTAAACCAGCTCACCTTTTGGAAGCTATTCCTCTGCGTGTGTGACACTTTTTCTGTCATATTTCATGACCTTCTTACTTCATTTGTGTGTTTTAGGATCCTCGCACGCTGAGCTTCTCCCCGCTGGTGTTTTTTTCTCCTCGGCGACTTGCTGCGGTGGCGAGACAGACGACGGCGAGGCAAGAAAAGGGCAGCAAGAGCTCCAAAAACATTTTCTTAGGACGTTTATTGTGGCTCCGCTCCTCTCTCTCTTAATGATGCTGTGGTCTGTGCAGACAGGGGATTAGCTAAACCGCCAAAATGGAAGATAAACCAGCCTGAAACAGCGTTAACAGACAGCCAGACATTTGTCATATTTTCTATTTGTTCCATGTTGATATGAGTAGCCTGTTAAATTCCAAAATAGCCCATCATTTCAACTCATCTCCGCGCGTCGAGCGTCACCTCCTGCACTGGAGAACGTGCGCTCAGGCAGTCGATAATATCTAGCAGGTACGTTGGCCCCGGCCCCTGTGCTGCACTCAGCTCCACAACCGCTCTTGTCTCTGCATAATCCCCACTCCTCATGAATACATTAACGCTGGAGCCTTAAACTCAGCTTAGCTGGCGGCTCAGCGTCACAGCACATCCTATTACAGACTTTAAATCATTAATGTGACATCATTTTCACTCAATTTCCAAACACCCACGGTCGAGAGCCGCACATTTCACCGAGCCGTTTGCAGCGACGGAGAGACGCTTTCTTGTAGTATTTGACTTGTGAATGCATTTTTATGTATGCATCACACGTGGTTCTCCGGGCTGGGACCTTTGTGGGGTTTGCACACGCGGAAGTTTGAAGAAATTGAATCGCACTCTTTGAAATGTAAATCTGTAATAGTTTCCCCCCTCTTTTGTCTATCGTGGTAGCAGGAGCCGGTGGATAATTGTGATTTAAGCTGAGCTAACTCCTACAGGACACCTTAGGGTGTGTGTTTGTGCAGCGATTTAATCTGAGAGTCTAGCCATCGCGGGCTTCCTGCGGCAGCTGCTGTTCTGCTGACAATAAAAAGAAAAATCCGAATCCCCTTTCTTGCTCCTCAACTATTCACACAAAAACCTTTTTCTCAGGTTTTTACCTCCAGGCTGCCTCTGAAAAATTCACAACGCCCAGAGAACAACTAAGTCCTTCACTTACCGGAGGAGTTGAGGATTTGCCCCCGACGCACCTCTTTATTGCATCAAAAGGGCTTTCTTGTGTGTGTGTGTGTGTGTGTGTGTGTGTGAGGGTATGGTAATTAGCAAAGCACACAAGATCATCTCTTTGGAGTGCATTTAACCGTTTTTATGTGCAAAGCACGAGGGCAAGAGGACTGTCTGACTGCCTGACTGTCGGAACATATGGGTGGGACGGGGACGGCGTCCGGGTGGGTGCGCTGAGTGGGGATCTGTGTTTTTAACCCCTCAAAGTAGACACGCGGATGTCCCGGACATCCTGGGGCAAGCATCAATTAAAGATCTGGCTTTGGAAGAAAAAAAAAAGGTGAGAGCTAAGCGGGCGGCTGGCCCTCGGCCCTCTGACGGGGAAGAAGGGGGGAATTCAGGAGGTGGCCAGCGTGCGCAGGCTCCTTTCATCCTTCCACGTGCACGTATTACTTCACCTCCCTCCTCTCTCCTTCTGGGCGTTGTACTTAATTAGGTTATCAGGTTGCTAACAGGGCGCGATCCTGCTCCGTGTCTCCCAGGTGGCCCTCTGATGGAAAGGCCAAGAAGGTGGACTCAGCGTAATTAACACGTTGTTATGGAGACGATTAAACCGCTCGGCAACACGCGGACAGACACTGTGCCACGTGTCACAGTCCGTGCAAAAATACACATATTTCTAATTAAAACATGATCATGAACCATAGTAAAATATTTTTAACCCTGCCTTATGTAAGAAACACTTTTATCCAGTTGTGTATTTGGTAGTTCTGAGTAATACATTTTTATATGAATATTAATTCAATGTGAATTCTAATTATGAATCACCTGCCGATATGAAGAATACATTCAGAGAATTATATTTTTAACAATTAACAATGTCAAATATATTTCAATGCATAGAATACCTAGAATTACCATATAAATAAGATCACTTTTTAATGAACGTACCTTTAATGTAAAGGAATATCCTGGAAAAGGTGCTCGGGACTCAGCGGAGCAGATCTCTGTGGCTTCATTAAAGTCTCTCCGTGACTTTTCAACCAGCAGCACATGGTGCCGTGCTTTCTCTTGTTTTTCTTGGGTTTTTTTTTCCATGCCCGTGAATATGCCGCTAACTGTAACACTATTGTGTGAATGCATGTGTGGAACCAAAGAAGTGACCAGGAGCAGCACAAGTTTTTTTTTTTTCTTTTTTTTTTTTACCGAACACATTGTCGTCTTTATTAGAGCCTTGTCTGGCAGTAATACTGAAAAAAAGTGAACTTAGAACAGATGGTGGTGGCAGCCCACGGCTTCAACGTTTTTTTTTTCCTGTTTTTCTTTATTTCTTTGATATTTTTCTTCTATTTTTTTTGTGTGAGAGTACTGCGACTCCAGCTTTTCTGTGGCATGAATAACATCAATAAAAGAGACAGCAGGGAGAGAGAAAAGAAATATACAACTTATATTACACTGTGTTATGAACAAAATATAAATCTATAACTCTATGTTATATTTACATAATTATCTTTCTTGACTTTTCAAGTTGAGATGTAAGATATTTTTTTTTTACTTGTAATAAGTCTTACTTTGTTTTGAGCTCCACTCGTGACTTTTGATTGTCTTAAATAATATCATCATCTTCATTTTCATTGTCTTGATATGGGTCAGACCTTGCCAGCAGGGATGATTGACATATTAAAAAGCCCCGCCCACCCACCTGATAGCCTAAAAACATGAATCGATCCACTTTGACCCCTCTCTCCAGCATCGGGTTTAAACCATTATGTGATCGGGGGGTGTGGGGGGGTAAATATACAGCAAAAAAAAAAAAAGGAGAAGAAGAAAAGAAACCCGGAGGCTCGTTAGGTGGATCTACAGCGAGAATGATTGTAGGTAGGGTACACTTAGGGGTTGTCATGGCTCCTGTAGCGTGGCGTGGAGCTAAAACAAAGCAAAGGGCCTCTGATGGGCAATGATACTGAAGATGCGTCTGATCACCTCACACACACACACACACACGCGAGCAGCTGAACAGGTTTGGTGGATCAGGGTAAACACTGACAGAAACACATATGTACAGGACAGGAAACCTCCAATTCCAGATTTCCTGATGGAGAAAAAAAAAAAGGACAGCATAGGATTTGTTTGGTTGGTGTTATAATCTCCTTCGTTGTGTGTGTGTGTGTGTGTGTGTGTGTGTGTGGGTTTAGATGTAAACCAAACTTGCTCCGCTGCATCCCGGTGAGGTGACCAAACCAACAGAAGGGCCGGGGGCTCATTTTGTTCACAGAAAACGATAAAACAAAAAAAAAAAAAACGTTTTTTTTTTCCAAAGAGCAAAATAAAAGAGTAAACTTCACATTATACATTACAATAACCATTACAAATAAAATTATAATAATAATTAAGAGGGGGATCATGTTCTTCTTCTCTGACCGCACAAAGTCTGAGTGCTTTTTAGAAATGGGTTCGGACGGTGTAAAAGGTTTAGTTGAGAGCTTCGACGGGGGGGGCTAACGTCAAACTAATTATTCCAAACAGACCAACTCTCTAGAACCGCCCCACTCCTCTAAAGAGGGGATTAATACAAAACGAACGCGCCTAAAAAATAGAGATCCGTAAGAGACAAAGCAAGGTAAAATAAAAGCTTCTGTTGTCGATATAGGTTTCTACTCAGAAAAATAGAATATGTTTCCTCCATAGCGTCATATGGTCCTCAGACCCAATAAAGAAGTGAAAATAGATATACTGACATACTTGAGGTTCGGGGGGGGGGGGGCTACCGTCGAGTGGGTTAGTCCAGGCGGGCCGACTCTGTGGAGCCGCCCGCCTCCTCTGCGGGGGGGGGGTTAATACAAAACGAACGCGCCTAAAAAGTAGGGATCCGTAAGAAACAAAGCAAGGTAAAATAACAGCTTCTGTTGTCGATCTAGGTTTCTACTCAGCTAAATAGAATAATGTTTCATCCATAGCTTCATATGGTCATCAGAACCAAATAAAGAAGAGAAAAATAAATTATACTGTACATAACTTACTAAACTTAGGAAATGCTGACCATCTTTAAAATTATGTTAATAATATTATTAGACTAGAGGCAGTTTGAAGAGAAATAATAAAATACAGTATTTAAATTCAACACTGACTGGCTGACTCCACCTTGGCTCCGCCCACTGGGGAGGACAGCAGGACGATGGTTGGAGGGAGCGGGAAAACACCGAGGGACAGAAGATCGGTGTGTGTGTGTGTGTGTGTGTGTGTGTGTGTGTGTGTGAGAGAGAGACATACAGCAACAGTCTAAACTGCGTGTCTTTCTGTATGCTGGAAAAAAAAAAAACAAAACCAAAGAACAAAAATAAAAAACCTCGTGCTCCCGCCGTCGAGCGTTTCCGACCACGCTGATGTTCCGTCCCGGATTACAAAACAGAAGTGACGGAGCTGGATTGTCTCACAACACACAGCGCTCTCGTTTCTGCTCCGGGACTGCCCGGCGTCCGCGCACCCCATTCCCATCACAGTCCTCAAAGGTGGGACGGTCCATGTCTGAGGCCGGGCCTGGTGGGCCAGTTCCATCGGACTGGGGGGGTCGGGGAGGATAGTAACAATATAGGAGGGTCTGAACCGCTGATGGCACGCAGCAAGGTGGGAGGAAAAATATGTTCTTGTTAAAAAATAAACATGTCTGATGTCTGTCAGGTGCTTTACAACGAAATGGGAAAAAAGAAACGTCTCTTTTTTCTATTATTATTCAAACTCGTAGCACAAAAACAACAAATCACATTCACAAGCCACTTATTGGCACTGTGTACCTGAGTGAGAATATTTAGAACCAAAGAACAAAAAAAGCTGTTTTTTTATCTCTTTTTTTTTTTTCAAAAGTGTCTGTCGATAATAAACAGGTCCGCCATCTCTAAAGTGTCATCTGTTAGCCTGGGACAGGTCCACTGGTCCACCTCCTGCTTGAAAACGTCTCCTTCACTTGAACACTTCTTAAAGGTTGTGATTCTGTTGTGTGTGTTTTTTTTAAAAACATCCCCTCACCCGCGGCGTTTTAGCACACTTGCAGTAGTACTTCGAGGTTCCTCGGAGAGGTTCGGAGTTTCTCTCGGACTTCTTGTAACAGTCAGTGTGAACGACGAGTCCTGTGCTTCGTTTGATTGATCGGATGCTGGTATCAGGGCGCCAGTGGGAGGGGCCTGGCTCTGTTAGGAGTCCATCGTAAAGGGTTAGGGTCGGGTGCGGGTGTTGTGAGACTTGGAAAGTTGGGGGGGGGGGGCGGGGGGATTGGCCAAAAATAAAGTCTTCTTCCTGATTGACGGGTTGAGGGATTAACCAGCTCGGATTGGCCGTGGCGCCGACGCCTTCCTATTGGGTGATGTGGTTGTCGTTGTCGCTGGTGTAATCGGCTTCTTCGTCCTCGTAGTCGAAGTCGTCGTACATGTCGCCGTTGCTGTCGTCCAGCCGCAGCTCCTCCTCCTTGATCTGAGGCTCGTCCCCCTTCTGGCCCGACATGTAGGGGTTCTGATTGTGGTTGGAGTTGGGCTCGGGGCTGCTGGACATGCTCGAGTGCTCGGAGGGCATCTGGGGGGAGGGCATCCCCGCCATGGACAGGGCGCCGGGGTAAACCATGCCTGCGGAGGACAGGGGCAGCTGGCCCTGCTGCCTGCAACGAAACGAAGGATTTCAGCGCCTGCAACACCCAATCCCTGGAGGAAGTGCATTTTAACAACACCCCAGATAGCCCACCCCCACCAGCAGAGAGCCTCAAGGTCAAAGGTGGGCAAACTAAGGCCAGGGGGCCGCACGTGGCCCGATGAACTCATTAATCTGGCCCGCAGAGCCTTCACAATAACTTCTCCAAAAGCCAAATTAGGAAGGTAGTTAAGGTCCGGACCCCCCCTTCACCTAGCATGCTAACATGTCCTCTCAAAAAGGTGGGAGAAAACATTATTTAGAACCTCATTTAAATGATCGCCATCATTTATTTTAGTCTATTTTTGTTGAAAATAATTGCCCCCTCCGCCTCTTGCGGCTATAAAACGCAGGCCGCTTTAGCTGATTGGCTCTTGAACGTACCCCACGCTAAAGTACTGCCTCATCTCCTGCCTGCGGGACTTCATGATGGCCTTGTACTCGCTGATGCGGAGCTTCTTGCCGTCCACCAGGCAGGTGCGTTTGGGCCGGGGCTTGTACTTGTAGTCGGGGTACTTTTCCAGGTGCTGCTTGCTGAGGCGCGCCTGCTCCTCGTAGTAGGGCTGCTTCTCCAGGTTGGTCATGGCTTTCCAGCGAGACCCTGCAGGGAGACGGACGAGCGGGGACACGCCGTTAGCGCGGACTGACGCAGAATTCCTGTCCGATGTGATGGCATTTCAGTCACACACACACACCCCCCCACACACACACACACACGTAATGGGTTAATTAGGGGAGCTCTGACGATGACAGGTACTCATCTGTACTAATAAGGATTTCACTTAACCTGTAGACATCTGTGCCGCAGCTCTCTGCTTCCTGGCTCTGTGTGCGTGTGTGTGTGTGTGTGTGTGTGTGTGAGATCATCAGTGTAATCCCGAGCCTGTCTTCCCCCTGCGTGTTTGATATCTGGTCTGAATTTGTACTCGACTACTGTGTGCTGAATGGGTAAAAGCTGTCAGCACTTGGCCGCTTCTCCTTGTCTGTTCTGCGATCTGTTAGCAATCGAGAACGTTGGGAAGGAGACGCACAGAGCGACGGAGAGGCGAGGAGGAGGAGGAGGAGGTGGGGGCTTATTAAAACCAGATTTCTCTGTTATAAAAAGCTTAGGAGCTCTTTAAAATGTCAGGAGTGTTCCCAGTGGTCTGGAGAGAATGTCAGGCGGTCTTCCATTGCTTGTTTAATGCATAATGAATTATATCATCATTTGTCAGAGCGGCGCTCTCCCCAGCCATTCATTAACAGCCGCTTACACACTGCCCCGACTTGTAATGAAATCAGCGTGCTTGTGTGTGCGCGCGTGTGTGTGTGTGTGTGTGTGTCTGCGCGCCGTTACCGAGGATCTTGCTGATGTTGGAGTTGTGCATGTCGGGGAAGGCCTGGAGGATTTTCCTCCTCTCGTCCTTGGCCCAGACCATGAAGGCGTTCATCGGCCGCTTGATGTGCGGCTCGGTGCTGCCGCGACCCCGGGACTCCCGGAATATTCTGGAATCCGACACGCTCGGGGAGCCTGAGGAGGTTGGGGAAGGAAGACGCGGGTCAAGCAGCGGTTTTTCTAAAAGTGTTTGGATTGTTTTTAACCCAACTTGTGAAAAGTTTTCACAGTTCGGCGAGACGCCGCGCATTACGAGGCGTTGATGGAAACACTGAATCACAGTTTCCTCTCAACCTTCAGGACAAATTAGAGTAGCGTTCTCACCTCCCTGTCTGTCCAATGTGTATGTGTGTGTGTGTGTGTGTGTGTGCGTGTGCGCTCCTACCGTCAGAGTCTCCGCTCATGGTGAAGTCCAGCATGGCGTGGCTGAACTTGTCCTCGGCCTGCTGCTTCAGCTGTTGACTCAGACTCTCCAGGGCAGCCTTGTCCTGTGCCACACAAACACTTGGCGCTCAGTGACTCAGGGAGAGCTCAGGCATGAATGACCCAACCACGAGCCCACGGAGATTCCGGACAACTGTCCAAATTTTGCCTTTTGGATTTGCCACGGATGTAAGATGGACGTAAATATATATCTATTTTTTTTTTCAATTTCTGAAAATCGGAAGTGAGCTGAGAGGAACCAGCTGACGCTTTCTGTTGTTGTTGGCTCTGTGTGAATGTCAACATCAAATCATTAAAGCGCCGTGCGCCCGCATGCTCCGGCGCACATCTGTGAGCGTGTTTGCATGTGCAGGAATGCTGATTACATCCGGATGTTTACTGTTTGTGTGTGTGCTGTATACTGTGTGTGTTAGACCCTCCTGGCAGCCACCTGCGAGGATGAAGTGCTCGCCTCTCTCCCTCCCCCCCAAGGGTCGACGCATTAGAGAGAGAGCGAACGAGCGAGTGGAGCACGGACGAGAGCGAGGCCATGCCGCACGGCCCCCTGGGTATTTATTACAACCAATAAAAGGCTGATTTACTGTGCATTTACATGCTAAATGCAGGCAGCCGGCACACTTTACACCAGAGCCTGACGGAAGAAAAAAAAAAACCCCTCTCCCTCTCTCACACATGCACACACTCGCACGAGCACAGCGTGTTACAGTTTAATTACACGATTAGGAGCAGTACCCAAAATGCTGCTGTCTCCTAAAACAACCTTCCAAAAAGTGTCCCTCTCCATTTACGCATGACCCTGGCAAGCTGGCTGCCTGGATGGAGGCAGGGCAGGACTGTAATGAGATGCATTTTCTCTGTTTTTAGTCCAATTGTTAGAGATAATTTACCCCTCAAATTAGAATAAGTATGCCTAACGAGGCAGGGAGGGGTGTGGGACAACACCAGGCAGAGGCATGCTGCAGAGGTGTTTGCAGTTTTACTTAAAAGCAGTTTTGTTTCACCTTCTGTTTTAATAATTGGCATTAAATCGAGTTTTATGTAAATAATAACCATTTTCCTCATCACCTAGACCTCAAGGGGGAGAAGTATCTCTCGCTTTTAGATTTAAATAATCATTGCGCTGTTGCAAAAGGCTTCTTTCCACGTGTGAGAAGGAGATGGGGACACGGAAACGGAGACGAAGAAGGAGTGGGTGACAGGCTAGTCCGACATTAAGCCCCAGAACAGTACATGAGAAAAGGGGATTGAATGGCTGACACCGCAGCCGAGACATAAAGTAGAGACAAAGCTAATCCTCCCCGAGTGTGTCGGAGATGACACTGCTGGATCTGAGCCGCTGCAGTTCATAAAAACGCAGATAAAAAAACCCGCCTTGGACGTCTTCCACATTTGTGGAGAAATAAAGTTTTGCATTTCTTGATGGGCAATTTAACAAGAATATATGTTCAAATTCCAGAGTGAAAGATTAAATATGACAAATGTGTCTGACAAGCTGTAAAACATCCTCGATGTTCTTTTTCTTCCGGCTGGAATGCATCGGCTTCCCCACTTTGTCTGGTGTGAGTCTAATTAGCGTCGAGCACAGAAGGCCTTACATTGTATCGATGGTATATTCACACATGTACGCGCCGAGTGTAAAAATACCAAGTACTTAGAAACACATGAGAGATTTGCACACAAAAAAGAAAGAGACAGAGCTGTTGAACGGATGCTCCAAACACACTTTGCTGTGTGTTAAAGTGTGTGTGTGTGTGTGTACCAGCTGACTCCCAATGTGTTTAACAAATAACCACAATTTAGCCACGCTGCCGAGGAGCCTGCGCCGTCACTTCACATTACCGTCTCCCCAACGCTGCGTGTGCGACACACACTCAAACACACGCGTGCATGCACGCACACAGACACACACGGCCCCGCAGTGCTTCTCACAGACACACTCATTACCTCCGAGATGCCTCCGGTTTTACCTTATCTGGCCCTGTTTAGCTTCAACACATTTCACTGAGCACAATGTGCGCCGATTTACCTCCTACATGGTGCGGTAACGCGGCTGGCATGTGGCAAGGCAAATTATGACGTGCCGACGGTAAAACGCTACAGCCCGGGACTCATTTAAATTTAGACCTTTCAATTGTTGTCTTTCTATTGGGATAAAAATACTCTGATTCAGAAAAAAATCAGAAGAAAAGGAGATAAATTGTGCGGCTAAACAAACATTCCTTGTGGAAAAAAAAAAAGGCTACGGCCTACGAACGCGCTCGATATTAAGAAAGTCGATTTTTTTTTCCTGCTTTTTGACGCGATGGCTCAGGTGGCGGCGCTCTCCGGCATCGTGCGCTGTATAGGTGCGCTTTACCTTGTCTGAGCGTCCATTGTTGAGGCCCAGATTGCTGACGGCGGCGACCTTGGCGTCCAGGACCTGCTGTTCTCTCTTCAGCTGCTCCTTCATTTGCCGGGCCTCGGCGAAGGCCTTGGTCACCGCCTCGTGGTCGTTCAGATAAGCGGAGGAGGACAGCGATGACAGCACATCTGCTGGAACACAGACGGGATTTTTTTTGGATTTAAAGCAAAATGTGAGGAGAGAAGTAGCCATTTGACAGTGGAGTCAGAAAATAGTTGCCTGCCTACCTGCCTGAACAAAAGTGATCTTACTCAAAGCCTTGAAACACACACACACACACACACACACATCTGTCTAACTCACACACAAACATCCACTTTTATATGAGCCTTCACAGCGAGCTGGCCAGATGATTCCTATTATGGCTTAAAAGTCCTGCTAATTTCCCCAGATGAGAACATCTGTCTGTGCACAAAACACATATCACATCTCCCCGCTTCTCCTATTATTCGTATTATTTCCGCAGCTTAGTCCACGACAAGGCATCTGCTGCGATTGTGAGCTCTCCTATCGGCTCTCGCCATCGGCCGGGTTAGCTCTCAACAAAGAGCCGCGGCTGGCTTATGGGGCCTTTATCAGCGCTAATCCGCAGCGCTAATGCCATCTCAGGCCAGATTACCAGCTTCAGATTGGTAATGACAGAGCCCTGAACTCTTTCAGAAGTCATAACTGGAAAATCGGGATGTGAAAGGAGCCAAAAAAAAAGAGGAGGGAGGGGGGTCAAGAGAGGACAGAAGAGTAAGAACGAAGAGGCGATGAAATCGGGTAGCGGTCAATTTTAATCTGGAGCTAAAAGAGAGGGAGGGAGGGATACTCTTACACTCAAATGTATGTGTGTGTATTTGTGTGTGTGAGAGAGAGAGAGCAAGAGTCCAGCTTAAAACTGACAGCGATGCCAAACATCCAGACATGTGAATGTGACCCAGATACAAGGGGCAGCGGGGGGCTCGCTCACTCTTCACACACTAGTTTGTGTTTCCCTCACTGAGCTCCAAATGTCTACGGACAGTCGGAGTGACCCCAGCGACACTCAGCCAGGAAGGGAAGGCGGGGGGGGGGGCTGGTTTTAGATGAACATAGATATATGGATGGATGGATGGATAGATAGATAGATAGATGGATGGGTGGAGAGTAAAAGAAGAACTAAGATGAACATGACAGAGAGCAACATTACATTTGGACACATTCATGAACAAAAGAAAACTAGCTCACATGAATCATATAAAAACATCTGATGTTAACAACATAATGAATAATTTTGATCAAATACCTTAAAATGTGACAGAAAAGGGTAATAAAACAGAAACAGAAACAGAGGTAATAACACACCCACTGCAAATTATACGCCAAATTTCTTTTAATGGGAAAATCTGGTGGCTAAAGAGAACACTTTTACCATTTTCTGTTCCCAAAAGAACACCCTGAAACTCCCTGACAGTTGATCATTATTCCTGTGCGACACACTTCCGCCCTCATCCGCAGTTGCAGCGTGTTTGTCTGCCCCACCTCGTCCCTGTGAACTTGACAACTGAATCCTGATACGACCACAGACCCTAATAACAAACGTCCGGGCGCGCGGGTAAACGCCGCGGCGACAGATGGGACCGAGAGCTATCCGGGGATCTGCTGGAACAAAACACGCCGGCCTCCAAGCACAAATAATTCAGCCGGGATCACACACAAACTTTAAACACTGTAATCCATTTTTCCGAACAAAAAACATCTGGGACCGCAAATCCACTAATCTGATATTAAATCCGCCGATTTGTTGAAAAACAGTGAGATTAGCCAAGAAGTCGTGGGGGGAAAAAAAATGACTAACTGCCTATTGCATAGGAGGAGGAGGTGGGATTGTGAGCTTTTGTGTGTGTTTTCGGAGTGTGTGTTTGAGTGTGTGCATGCTGTCATTGTGTGGTTAATGCCGGGTGTTTGCGCTGTCCTGGCTCATGTAAGAGGCTTGTCTAATCTCATTGGTGATACCTCCTGTCTGTCATGCGCTCCACTCTTTATTATTCCCCCGCTTCGCTGCTCGGGAAAAAAAAAAAAAAAAGTGCTAATCCTCATCCCTCTCCTTCGCTCCTGTGTGTCTCTGTCTCTTTCAGTCACTAATAAACACATAACAATGAGGCAGCCTGGAGGCAAATAGCGACACGAAAAAAAACCACAAACATACTAATTATAGCTTGTTATATATGTGTAATATTTGTACTCTTAATCCATTTTTCACGCAACACTGATAGTTCAAAAACGGTGATTCATTTGTGATGAATTTTGCGTGCGTGCACATGCACCATGTGAGCGCGTACAATTAAGGCGCTGACGTTGGCGACAATGGAGGGACTACAAGCAAAAAGCTGTTCTCCTCGTCTCCTCTGAAGGAGGCCGTTAATGTTTTCCTAAAGATTGTACTTTAGGTGTATATATTTGTGCTAGCCTGTTTGGACCCGGTGAGTACATCTCAAGGAACCTCTTTATTAACAATTTACATCTGTAAATCATTTGGACCGTTAGCTGCGGCGTTGACTCACGTTTCTGACTTGGTGGTCGCGGCCTTGACTGAGGAGGTAGTCCGAGTGTGACAGGGAGGCTCATTTTCTCCCGTTTTTCAATTTAGCCTTTCCTTTATCACCGCTGAACACAACACAACTTCTCATCCGTATTTTTTATCAGCCTAAGCCTGCGTAGAGCAAAGCTGGCAATGACGTGGTTTAATTGCATCAAATGATCGGTTGAATCTAAGATCCATCAAAAGAGACAGTGGAGCTTTTAATAAAGACTTACCGACTAGCACACCTGCTCTCAGATCACAGCTGTAAACACATCTGACAACCGTGACAAATAAGTCCACTTACCAATTGAGCTCATTCTGGTCGGTGGTCCTCCTATGCTGGAGGGGGCGCTGTGCTTCCCAGAGCCGGCGTGGCCCAGCTTGGTGGCTCCGGCAGCTGCGGCAGGAACCTGTGGGGAAGTTGGGGGGGAGTTGGGTGACTTGCTCTCGGATGCCTTAGGCTTGGCCGACAGGTTCAGTGGCTGTGCACCCTCACTGTCCTGTAAAAACCAAAACAGCACAGTTTCGCCTGCTGTGACCACGCTGCAAATTTGGGGTTGCGGGAGGCACGAGGGAGGGCAGCCCCTTTCCTCGGCCGCCGCGGTTGAGGTTGGAACACAGACCAATTCAACGGAAGCCCATGCACAGCAATTGACGGCAAGCCCGGTGGGACCGGTGACAGGGGTGCATGCCACTGCCCGGATCAGCTCATCGCTAGCAAAATGGCTAACAGCACACTCAGGAGGAAAGGCTGATGTATTCGGGTACAAACCACTGACATTCACATGCAAAACCGACATCACGTGGGCTGAGTCATGCCTATGTGTGCGCGCACACGTCACATGCATTCATGCGCTTTAATGCCCGGCATCCCTGTGGCCCAAACAAGTCTCTAAACAACAGCGGACACCTGTCGCTGACCTTTCACCTCAGGTTGTAGGGAAACGTTAGGTGACATTTCACTTGCGAATCCAGAACAAAATGGAATAAACAAAACACACACACACAGAAAGGAATCCAAAGATGTCTGCGCGCGACAGAAACACCGATGCAACAGACCACAGCCTCCTAAATGAATGAGTATGTGGACCACCGCATGATTCCTTGCCTGTTATTGTGTTAGCCGCCATGGCAACACCACCCCTGCTGGTGACCTAATCCAATCAGGGAGACCCTCTGCAGGTCACATGATGGGAAGGAAAGCATTTGATCGCCAAGGGGCCAGATGTACGCGGGCCGCTGCGTGTAATTAAAGCCTCACAATTAAAAGGCGGTCGCGGTGTGAGCCCACCACCGAGGATGTAAGGTTTACAAATACTGTTACTGGTTATCAGATTACAGGTGGGGCCCTGTTTTAACTGAAGTTAAACGCCAGGATTGAGACATTATGGGTTTTTTTTCTTTCTGGCCATTAGTGTAATTGCTGCAGAGGCACAGAAGAATCCTGCATTAGGTGAGATCCAAATACAGTGTGTGCATGCATGCACGCGTGCGTGTGTGTGTGTGTGTGTGTGTGTGTGTGTGTGTGTGTGTGTGTGTGTGTGTGTGTGTGTGCTATATCCACTCATTAAGGCTGACTTTCCCTGATTCCCACTCCTTGAGTCGTTCTAAGCCTTATGAGCCCCTCACAACTCAATTAAGCCCTCCCAATTAAGCCTCTGTATGTGCATGTGTGTGTGAGTGTGTATTCATCTGTGTGTGTGTGTGTGTGTGTGCCATGAGGCCTAACCGGATTGTCCTTCATTAGGGGGGGGTCTTTCTAAATAGACAGAGGACCCCCAAAGATGCCTCCAATGAGACAATAGGCCATAGAACAAGAAAAAGGAGAAGTGAAAAATAGAGAGGGATCGTCTCAATCCTGACCCACATTATGGCGGGCTTTGACTTGGAACATGTTTGAATATTTATTACAAATAGATAATGCCTGCCTCTCTTGTACAGTGGCTAGGGTGGGGGTCTCCCCGCAGCGCCAAATCCTGGTGGGAAGTTGGCCAACCTGCATTATGCCAATGTGGGGGAATTAGTTTAGACAGTAGAGCTGAGAGCCTTGGATGGACTCGTTTATTGCGCGACATTGTTCAACAAGCACTAAATCTCCTGAAAGTGTGTGTTTGTGTGCGAGGCCTCTAAAGCCTCTGAAAAGGCTTTGAATCTCAAATTAATACAATTGCTTTTGTGTCTCTCTTGGCCGAAGAAACAGTCGCCTGCATTGAGACTGAAAACATGCAGAGTGACAACGAGAGCCAGAGGGACAGAAAGGAAGCAGGAGGAGAGGAATGATGTGTGTGTGTGTGTGTGTGTGTGTGTGTGGGCTGTATTTCATTTGCCGACATGTGCAAGCGACATCAGGGTTCTGCATCTTATCACAGGAACTGACGGTTCAATTAACAGGACAAGTGTGTGTGTGTGCCGCTGATGTTTATCCTGAGCAGGTTTCTGGAAGTGTATGTGTGTGTGTGTGTGTGTGATTCAGTGTCTGTGTCAAGACCTTTCCATGTGCCTGTCTGCTTTCATCCCTCCCTCTCCCTTCCTTGCTCCGTTCGCTCCTCGCAGCTAGAAAGTGACTGTTTGGATATTAGTTTTATTGTCGTCTCTAATTCTGGGTGACAGCAGACGACACAGGACAGGCAGCTATGACACTGCCTCTCATGGGTGTGTGGCACCCGTTCAAATGCTAGCTCCTCATTAAAAAGCCCTTCAAGTTTCCTATTTGCGTATCTCTCCGCTGACACTGTGCTTGCCTGAGACCCTCTGACTCGCATCCTTTCAAACTATCATATCACAGCAAATACACCTTTTCTGCACTGGTAAAGCAACATATAATAAAAACAAAAAGACAATGAATCAAATTTGCCCTTAGATGTTTGAAAAGTACTTCTGGCCACTGTGTGCGTGACCGGTGTCAGCAAATAGGCTACATATGGTGCACAATTTTACCTCACTATTGTATGCGTCTGTATGCATGCCTGCCCTCATCTGAGGATCCGCTCTTGCATATATGAAAGCTGCACATGTGTGCACACTGATTTCCGTTTTTTTTATCTCCGCTGTGTGGTTGTGACTTGGCGTTGTGTTTCCTTCAACACCTGTGCACGTGTGTCTGTGTCCGTGTCTCACCCGAGGGTAAAGCACTTAAGCGGTGTGCGCCCGAGTCCAAACAGCTGTGAGCAGAGGCAGACAACATGTCTCTAAATGACTAGAGACCTGCGAGAGAGCCCACGGGGGAAGGCGCACCTCTGAAATATACATGTCACTCATCCAAAGAAAGAAGGGAGTCGGACACAGATGAAACCCGCAAAAAAAAAAGCTGAAAAAAAAAAAAAAAAAAAAAAAAAAAAAAAAAAAAAGAAAAACCATCATAAAATAACCAAAAAAAAAACCCAAAAAAACAAAAAAAAAAAAAAAAAAAAA